>QJNY01000387.1:0-79083 GCA_004155945.1 Monosporascus sp. mg162 | reverse complement strand
CGATACCGGAGCTTCGAGTCAGTTCCTCCTACTAGTAGTGAGGCTAGCTAAGCTGTAACGCTGCTGTAACGCTGCTAACAGGTCTAGACTTCAGGGTCTGATAGCTACACTTTCTTCGTTAACTGATAGTGACCAACCGCGAATCTGCACGCTCTGAACTCCGCGGCGCAATATAGCTTGGTGAGAATGATAGAGCTTGGAAATGCTGTCCTATTTGGCGATTTAGTGACGTAGAAGCCGATAAGTGATTCTGTTGATCCACCGGAACATGGCGATAGAAGTCTTATGCACCTCAGCATTACACATGCTTCCAATTACGTGTGTTACAGCTTCGAGGTGCTTCCACCATTCCACATATATGTCGTGCATGCTTGTTGGTACCTACCCAACAACACTAGATTTATAGTATCAGAGCCCCCAAGTTTTTGGTCCAGAGGATCGTAGTAGACGATTGTATGGGAACAGAATGCTATCCTCGCTTCTGCCGCTTCCAGGGTCCCAGGACGTCTTTGTCGCAACGTTGCCATCTCTACCTTAGACGCCTTTACACACTGCCATCCGCCTCCTAATGAATCATAGCATGACTGAAACCAAGATCTTTACATACTATGCTATCGACTACGCGAGAAGCGCACTTAGCCACAATTCAACGAAATACGCGCCATTCTTTCCAAATGGCGACGCCTGTCGAGCTATCCGCCGCTCTTGAGAACATATAAGCGGGCGGCTCGCTCGGCGGGGCCCCGCCTCTACCAGACGGTGGTCATCGGCTTCTCAGCGGCCTTCTTCTTCAGCGGCCGGGTGGCCTTCGGCGGGGGCGGGGCCGACACCTTCCGGTCGGAGCGGGCCCAGAATTGCTACATCGACCGGGACCCCGGCTACAAGGCCTTCACCATCGAGTACGACTTCCGCTACATCATGCAGAAAGCCGAGGAACGCAGAGTTTATCGAGATGCACCTGTCGTCCGATATTAATCCGAGGAACCCCGAGTCCTCGGGGACGAGCGAGGGGTTGTGGATGAAGGAGCTATGGGGGCCTTTCGTGGCCTATCTGAAAGCAATGCCGAAGCTGGCGATCATCGAGGTGAGAGGTACGGAGAGCGAGCAATTATTAGGTATCATTCGGCCGGAGTTGGACGGGAGGCTGAAGTTCAAGAAAGCGGGGTGGGGATTGAAGGTAAGGAATCCCTGCAGCTGAATTAGCACGACAATTGATGCGGTTCCCCTCGAGCATTTGCTAAAATCAGACGTAAGACCCTAGTAATCTTCGGCCGGGAGAAAATAAGAATCCGCTGGCGATGGCAGGGGCTTGAAGTATTGTACAATGCCTAAAACAACGACTAGCGAGGCTTGTCCTGACATGCCGATTCGTCATGCCGGGCTTCGCACTCCGCGTCGGAAGCTTCCACAGCGCACCTGAGGATCCGGTCTTGATCCAGCCGGGGCATGGATGGTTCAGGGGTGTGCCATCGCGGGGACCCCACCCAGGAACCCGCACACGTCATCAGGTAGATCCGGCTTGCTGTCGCCTATGGCTGAAGGAATCAACTCAAATTCAACGTCTGAGAAACTTGTTGATATCAAGGTCTAGCTTCGTATTTTCGGACATGATGGGAGTAGATGAACTCGGACACACCCTAAGCAGTTTCAGACGGCTAGCGAGTTGGCCAGCTGGTGAGGTCAGTATTGTTGACGATCGTCCCTATGTTTGCATCAATATTTTGGTTGTTAGCGCTTGACAAGATGCATGTGACGGAAGTCTATTGATCCTTGCGGGCCGAATTGACTGGGACTAGGCCCCTGTTTTTCGAGGACGGGAATAATCGATAGTGGAGGCCGCCTATGCACGTTTTAAGCATTCGACATTCAATAGGATTCCAAGTGGCAGTTACATATTAGGTAGCTAAAGGGGCCAGCCCAATCACCAACGGTTGCGACAACCTACCGCTGCGGCATAGACTACGAGGTACTAGTCTCGGCATTGTCGTAACTAACAGCCACGCGTTCTGCATCGTCACCAGAATCTCGGCGCGGTCTCCCCAAACTGCCGACTACCTGTATGTGGTGCTTCGCGGAGCTCATGAGGAGCAATAGAGTGTATGTATTTTGGTATTCAGAGGCTTTCCCTCTGAAACGAGCTACGGCACATGCGCCTGCGTTTTCATTACGTAGCACGAAATGCAGCCTCGAACTGGTTGCCAGCTTAGGGATCTTGAATTTCTATGCCCACTGCTGTTGGACTCTTATTTTCTTTTCGCTGACCTTGTAGGACGATCATGCAGTTGCTATATAGTTACGTTCCCTGCTCTCTAATTGTAAGGACATGGAATGCAATGTTTGTAACTTGGACTGCTACAAAAAGTGCCCTACGAATACTTGGCAATCGGCGGCAATACGGCAGCTGATCGGCGGCTAATGTGCGCCTAAAGCTAATCCATCCTGTACCACGCAGGCTAAGAATAGGCCATCCTAGTCAGGGCCGATTAGGCTGTAGCTGAGCCACTTAGGGCGCCCTTATGTGCAGGTTGTTCTGGACCAAACCTCGTATTGCCCCGGACGAGACGCCTCGGGAGCAGCCGTAATGGACTGGCCGCTTGGCGTGGCACCTTTTCCATGCAAGATGAACGATATTTCTGTCGTTCTTCTCTTAATACTTCGAAAGCTTACCCTCTTTTCCGCCTGTCAATTGTTTGCTTCGCACGACAGTAACCATGACACGGCATCTGCCTTTAAATGAGACGTATAGCTGACCCTTGTAGCACAAATTATCTCTTCAGTTGATTCACTGGATTTGCGGGCGATTTGTGCATCAGGTACGTAAAGTTAGGTGCCCGACGAAATCGAGGTTTAAGAACAGCACGAAACATCTCATTGGAAAGCGTGGAGCGTTTCATCCTGAGAAAATTGAGTCGACATGGATATCATCAGCCTTGTGCCAGCTTTATTAATACTTTTCTTTGCTTCGTCTGCCGTCACTCAGGACACCTACCCGCAGGTGGTAAGCGACGACCAATGCCAATGCTACCTCACCAATGGGAGCAACGCGCACTATTTCACGCAGCACAGGTTCTTCGACTTCCGGTCGCTGTCCGAGTATGCGGGAGTGCCGGAGATCATCCGGGAACCCTGGAACAGCAGCCACTCCCTCGCGAGCAGTGACTACTTCCTGTCGGACGAGTGGACCGATAACTGGAGGACGCAGAGCTGGAACAACAGCGAGCTGCTGGAGTCCGGCGACAACGACGCGTCCTACCTCCTCGTCAACTCGCCCAGCAACATCTACATCGAGGAGAACCGCGACGAGGATGCCGCCTCGGACACCTACCTGACGATGCGGACGAGCCGGCTGCCGCGCTTCCAGACGGCCGCCGAGTTCGAGTCTGTGGTGACGGGCCTCCACTACATCTCGGTGCGCATGTTTGCGCGAGCGCGCGGCGCCCCGGGGGCCGTGGCCGCCATGTTCACGTACCGGGGCGCCGAGGACCTGGCCGACCTGCAGGAGTCGGACCTCGAGATCCGGACCATGGACCCGCTCGAGACGGTGCAATACACGAACCAGCCGTCGTACACGGTCGACGGCGACGATGTACCCGAGGCGACGCGCAACGTCACGCTGCCGCGCGGGCTCCGGTGGACCGACTGGGCCGTCTACCGCATGGACTGGACGCCGACAACGACGACGCACTACGTCGACGGCGAGGAGGTGGCGGCCATCGAGTTCCAGAACCCCCGCGACCCCAGTCAGCTCTTCTTCAACTGCTGGAGCGACGGCGGCTCGTGGTCCGGCGTCATGCGCCGCGGCCAGGAGGCCTTCCTGCAGATCCAGTGGATCGACATGGTGTACAACCAGACGACCCAGAACACGACGGGCGGCGGCGGCGACGCACCGGAACAGTCCGACCCCCCCGCCGAGAGAGACGCTGGTCCGTGCCAGCAGGTCTGCAGTATCGACCAGACGGATCAGGTGGGGACTACCGTCCTCATTAACGACGGGGCTTCGGGTGGAGACGAGGATTCGAATGAAGGCGGTGGAGACGAGGATACGAATGAAGGCGATGTCGCCGAGGGCGATGCTTCCAGCATCTTCGGCGTTGACGGACATTGGCATCATCTCACGTTATGGATACCGTTTATAGTAGCGCTCACGATAGGGACAGGTCTGATATAGGCATGAATTGGCTGGCACAATAGAAACACTAGATTATTTTTGTGATATCTGAAGCAGACCCCCTTCCTTCTAGGACGGAACCAGCGAGTTCAGGTAAACCTCGATGTTTGCGTACCCCGAGCTGCTAATCTTCATCGCATCACTAGCATCGTTGGGATTCAGCCCGTTGGCACGCTCCCAGGCATCGGGAATCCCGTCACCGTCGGCGTCGGCCGGCTTGGTACCGCCGGCGATGTAGCCGGGGCCGTTCATGGGCGCTAGCGTCTCGTCGGAGATCAGCTGTCCCTTCTTGCCGTAGCTCCGGACCTCGTCGACGAGGTACGCGTCGACGGCGTCGCGCGAGGGGAAGCTCGTGCCCACGTTCCCGAGCACGTGCTCCAGGGCCTGGGGGGCCGTCATCAGCCGTTCTGGCCCCGGGTAAGCGAATGGCTCCGACACGATGTCCATGCCGCCGTAGCAGCTCGCCTTAACGCATAACGGGCTGCCGTTTAGCTGACCGTCCTTGTCGCTGTCGTAGTAGTTGTCGGAGACGTCTGGGTGCGATGGTTAGCTTTTTTTCTCTCTTCGTTCCTGAGCGGGTACCCTCGATGCTGGACTCACAGCCGTGGAAGTTCTCGTTTCCTCGCGTGAACGCCGTTATGGTTGTCGACGGCCCCGAGACGAAGTAGTTGTTGATGATGTTAGCGTAGCTCTGGCCGGCGCTATCGCCCGCGATATAGCCGCCGCCGCCTCCCCAGTTATAGATTACCTGTTTGTCGCGGCAATCTTAGCAACCCACCGTCGCTCTTGCACCAGCGCTCTCACTAGCGGGAGAAAACGAAGAGTGGAAAGCGGGTAGACGGAGAAAAGAGAATACCCACGTTGTTCTGGAAGTCATTCATGCCCTTGACCTTGGGGTTCCGCGTCTTGTTGTCGACGTACAGGTTACGGAACAGGCTGACGCCGTGGTCGGTCTGTATGAGGCCGCCGCACGAGTGGGTCTCGAGGCCTTGCGCCACGATGGAATCCTGTATCGTGATGTTGTGCACTTCGCCGCTGATGGAGAAGGTCTCGTCACGGCCCCAGCTCACCGACACGTGGTCGAAGATCATGTTCTCGCCCTCGGCGATCGTGATGCCGTCTGCGATGGAGTCATCAGCATGGACATCTATCTACATACAAGGCGAGGCGGTCATCCAACCTTTCCCCGAGTCGCCGCCCTTGCCCATGCGGAAGCGCATGTAACGCACGATTGCGCCGTCTGCGTTGGACCATGACAGCCCGTTCCCGTAGACGGTGATGCCCTGGCAGATGGAAGCGTCAGCACGCAGGTCCCGACGAACGGCCCTCAAGTGCAATTAAACGTACGTCTCCGGGGGCGCTCTGGCCGGCGATATACACGTTCTTCGACACCACGACGCGGTTCGTGATGTTGATTGTGCCGCCGACGTCGAAGACGACGATACGGTTCGACTTGGACACGGCGTCGCGGAAGGAGCCCGCCCCGGAATCACTGCGCTCGCGCCCGTCAGTCGACTGCCCGCCGCACATGCCGTAGGGTGCATCGGAACCTACTCTAGATTCGTCACGTGGTATACCGAGCCCGTCCGCCCGCCGACTGCCTCGCGGCCGAACCCCTCGGCGCCGGGGAACGCGAGCAGCGCGTCGACGCTGTTGGGGATGCATGCCGCCAGGGCAGCGGAGGCGAGGAATCGGAGGAGGCCCATCGTAGCGACGCGTTATCAACTCGGATATCAGAGAGAATGGTTCACGATGATTCTCCACGGCGTTCCGAGTCCAGAAAGCGGGCTGCAGCAATGCGGCGTGCAGGCTCCCATCGTGAATTAATATCTACGGGACTCCTAACTGATAATGGTCCAGAGAGCCCTGGGCGGCCCCCAAGTGAACGGTCGGCGCGAAGCAAGGCGTAGATTGCCCCCTTGACAATAATTATCCCGGTGCCCCGGCAGGGGTCCGGCCTCGGCGTCGCCTCCCCTTGATGGAAAATTGTTCGTTGGTTCCTGCGAGCCCCGCGAACCACGTTGAACGGCGGCCCGGCTCCGCACGCCGAATGCGGAAATTGGGCAGGCTCATCATTTTGGGGAAAGGGGGAGTGGGGGCAGCGGAGGCCTGATCAGCGGGAGATAGACCTGTTTTCCAGGTCCAGGGTTGCACTGGGCCACTGTCCGCCGAGAGAAGTTTATGTGCGACATCCGGCACCCAAGGGGAATTGCGGCTGGTTCCGAATTGAATGCGCCGCGGACTAATAATAGCGCGAGGGTTCGTAGTCACGAGTTGACATCACGGCACCCGAGCGGCCAGCGAAAGCAGCATGAAACATCTTCACTTACCTACCGCGCGATGGATGCGACGCACAGCACAGCTTTTA
This sequence comes from Monosporascus sp. mg162, assembly GCA_004155945.1. Taxonomy (NCBI): domain Eukaryota; kingdom Fungi; phylum Ascomycota; class Sordariomycetes; order Xylariales; genus Monosporascus; species Monosporascus sp. mg162. The sequence goes on along the minus strand of QJNY01000387.1, from coordinate 72,547 downwards.
TGCACCCTCCGCGAGAAACTGAGTCCCTGTCTCCGACGCGCAGAATATGAATGCTCTCAAGCTTCTCAGATATTCCGATTCAGTACCGTCCAGCATAACCTCAGCGAGCTTCGAAGACATGACCCAGATGATTGATGGCGTCTCTGGCTGAAAGACAGAAAGATGTGCAGAAGGCCAAATATAAAAATGCCACTCATGCCAAGCGACATGCGCTTTCCCATGAAATGGTTCCGGCGTCATGAAGACCGGCAGTTCGAGATTGGCGAGCGGAAGACTGCTTGGTGGCTTAGCCAAAACCCCATGCTAGGGAAGATCCGCCAGGAGATGCCCCGATCCTTAGAGATCGTATGATTGAGAGTCTCCAGATGGAAGCGCTGCTATATGTCCAGGACACGGCGAACTCGATCGGCCCAGAACAGATGTGTCGTTACAGTATGTAGCTGCGGTCCGCTGTGATTCTTTCGGTTGGCCTAGGGGACTTTCTAATATTGATGTAAGCGTGAACCATATCGGGGCCTGTCTGGTGACGGTGTTGTGTTGTGTTGTGTTGTGTTATTTAGGGCTATCGGCTTCAGTATGGGCAACACTATGGATTCGGTCTGCTCCCCAAGTTGACCATATGTACTAAGCGATCAGATTACGTTTTTTTTCCCCTCCCCTTCCAAGTTTTCACCCTTGCGTCAGACTTCCCCCTGCTGTGCCTATATCCTAGGTCAGGCACTTCCGAGATAGAAGGACCTATTATATCAGCACCATAGTTGCACCTGGGCGAGCATCGACGATATGTGCTCGGCAAGCCTAGACTAAATAGCCGTCGAACTGATGCAAAGCCGTAGACAAAGCAACTTATATCTTACTGGTCCACACCTAGAATGTAGCGTTGTAGTCGGGAATTTAGTGCCGATCAGATCTGTGGGAGTGTGGGATAGCGGGGTTGTGGCCCTACTGGGGCCTTACAGGTGCCGGCTTCAGCGAGGGGCTGACATAATGCCTGTGGTCTCGGTTGCAAAGTTTTGGCAACTCCGAAGATCATCACCATATTCCTATTCGACATCACTACGGAGAGCATGTCTATGTCTTTCCACCTCCATACAATATCGTACAGACCAGTGAGTGAGCCTTTTTCTACTGGATGCTCGAACACGTTCTGACTCTCACAGTCTTGGTCCATGTGGACTCGATCGGTGGGTCTCGCCAGGCTGCGACCTCTCTCGATCTCACGATGCTCCCGTTCTTCGAAGATACCGACCTCCCTCCGTGAAGCGTCTACTTCAGTGCCATGGGGTTCTTCAGAAGTGGAGCGGCCGCCGCAGACCTTGACAGAGAAGATTGTCCAGAAATATGCCATCCTCGATCCGGGGAAGCGCGCCGCTCCCCGTCCGGGCGATTACGTCGGTTTGTCGCCGTACGGCATGCCTACGACATAAGCGCTACTCAAACTAATGCTTACAAGTTCTTTTTGTATGACGCATGACAACACCCGAGCTGTCCTCTCCAAGTTCATTCAGATTGGAGCCACCAAGGTCCATTCAGCAGCCCAGCTCGTCTTCACACTCGATCACGACGTGCAAAATACCAGCCCGGCGAACCTGAAGAAGTACGCAGAGATCGAGGCTTTTGCTGCCGAACAAGGCGTGAGCTTTTATCCCAAGGGCCGTGGGATCGGTCACCAAGTGAGTAACCCATCTACGGCGTGTTATAGAATCAGACGCCTGACCTTCAGATAGATTATGGTTGAGGAAGGGTATGCCTGGCCGGGCACCATGGTCGTGGCCTCCGACAGCCACAGCAACATGTACGGGGCCATGGGTTGCCTTGGAACTCCCATCGTGAGGACCGATGCTATGGCAATATGGCAGAGCGGACGTACATGGTATCAACTTCCTCCTGTTGCAAGGCTCACGCTCACGGGGAAAGCGCCAGTCGGCATAACTGGTAAAGACATCATCATGGCTTTATGCTCGCACTTCAAGAGCGACGTACTCAATCACGCAGTCGAGATCACTGGAACACCCGAGACTCTGGCAAGTATTCCAATCGATAGCCGTCTTACTATCAGCAACATGTCTACGGAATGGGGAGCCCTCTCCTGCCTCTTTCCCATCGACGAGACGCTGGAACATTGGCTCCGACAGAAGGCAGACGAGGCGGCGCTGTATGACAACCGGACCACAAAGAAACGAATCAACCACGAGAGGATAGACGAGCTATTTGCCAACCCTCCTACGGCCGACCGTGACGCGGTATATGCCAAGCAGCTCTACCTTAATCTCGACACCCTTATCTCGCCCTATGTAACCGGCCCGGATTCCGTTAAGGTTGCAACGCCACTCCACGAGCTCGCCCATAAGAATATTAAGATCGACCGTGCGTACCTCGTCTCTTGTACTAATTCACGTGCGAGCGATATCGCTAGGGCCGCTAAAGTCTTCAAGGATGCCGCTAAGGCGCATCCCGGGACGAAGCCTAAGATCGCCGAGGGCATTAAGTTCTACATCTCGGCGGCATCGGCGCCCGAACAGAAGGCGGCCGAGGCTGCGGGTGACTGGCAGGCCTTGGTGGATGGCGGGGCACAGCCGATGCCCTCCGGTTGTGCGCAGTGCATTGGTTTAGGGGCCGGGTTGCTCGAAGCTGGCGAAGCGAGTCAACATCTCTCCTGAAGGAAGGACATCCTACTAACCAGCGTCCAGGTCGGGATCAGCGCCAGCAACCGCAATTTCAAAGGGCGGATGGGATCGCGGGACGCGCAGACGTACCTGGCGAGTCCCGAGGTCGTGGCGGCCAGCGCGCTCCGCGGCACTATTACGGGGCCGGACGCCTACCAGGCGCCGGCGGGCTGGTCGGGCCTCGATTACGGCTACGGCACCGGCGCGGAGCCCACCACCGAGGACAAGCTGGCCAATCTCATCCAGCAGATGGACTCGCTGATCGAGCGGGTCGAGTCGGCGGCGGGCGAGTCCGACAAGACCCGAACGGAGATCCTGCCCGGCTTCCCCGACAAGATTAGTGGGCAGATCATATGGTTAGATTCCGACAATCTCAGTACTGATGGTATCTAGTAAGTATATGCTAGGATTTATAAGACTTATAAACTAATTATACTTATAGCCCGGGAACGTTGTAAGTCGAAAATCTCTGAAGGGGGGGTGGGGTTTCAGGGTTCGGGCGCAACAGCCAAGTGGTTCGGGAGAAGAGAGAAAGTTACTGACGGAGTGGTGGGCAGAACCTACCGAGACGACCTCACCAAGGACGAGATGGCGCGCGCCTGCATGCAGAACTACGACCCGGACTTTGGCGCCGTCGCGCGCCCCGGCGACGTGATAGTATCAGGCTACAACTTCGGTACAGGCTCGTCGCGCGAGCAGGCCGCCACGGCTATCCTAGCTAGGCAAATCCCGCTAGTAGTAGCGGGTAGCTTCGGCAATATCTTTGCACGTAACAGCATTAATAACGCGCTTGTCTGCCTCGAGGTGCCGCGCCTCGTCGAGCGCCTGCGCGCCCACTTTTCCTCTAAGGCCGAGGAGAAGGGAAAGGGAGAAGGGGGGAGGAAGCCGGTACTAACGCGTCGTACGGGCTGGACGCTGACGTGGGATGTCCGACGTAGCGTCGTCGAGGTGCAGGAAGGCCCGGATAGGACGACGTGGACCGAGAAGGTCGGCGAGCTACCGGCTACCGTACAGGCTATTATTGCGGCGGGCGGGCTCGAAGCGTGGACCAGGGCCCAGGTTGCCAAGTCGGGGCCATAATGATGATGTCCTTACTCTCCTGGAGTTGGCGGAAATCATAAGTTCCTGGCGGGCTCTGGAGACTTACCAGGTACCAAGGCTAACATAGGTACTTGGTGGCGATGTTTTGACCTACTGAAGTGGCAAGGACCTTGGGGAAATAGAGGCGACCAGGCAGGCTCAGGCCACTAAAAATGGCGCACCCCACCCAAGGCGCTAAATCGCACCTAAATACGCTGAACCTTTATAAATTTACTCGCTGTTTAATTAAGGGAATTAATAATAATAGTCTTTTCTGAGCTGTATATTAAAAAGTAGATGTCTTTAATTATCGTGAAATTTTCCTCTAATTTTTGCGATATTTATGGTCGTTTTATATATTAAAGATGCGTATTAATATTGTACTGTGATATGAGTTAATCTTACCTGTCTTAATAAGCACTGTTTAGTTATTCTAGGTCAGCGCGTTTTCATTTATTACTAACTAATTCCTACTTGATTTTCATGTAAAATCCATGAAGCCAAGCATACTCATATCATCGTTTACAGATATTCAACTCGATGATAATCCGGATTTAGAGGGAGGCTAGAACCAAAACGAAGATTCCTTGTCCGAGGGCAGCTCTCCGGCGTCCGTTCAGGACGGCTATCGCGCAGAGTCTTCAGCGGCAACAGAGGTAGAGGATAAGAAGTACGAACTAGAGCCAGTGGAATACGCCCTAGCACCCGACGAGTACGAGCTGGACGATTGGCGGTCTCTTTCGAGCACAAAGAAAACAAAAAAGAAAATAGCCTATCACAGGAGACTACGAGTTGTAAAATCTTTATGGCATAGAGGATGAAGGCAGTGTCAGCAGCGGCGATCTCAGGGTGTGCCGCCCTACCGTGGCGGCCGCGTGTTGGCCTCACATTTGATATTCGGCGTTCAGCTGCGAGAGACACATCAAGTCAATCGCATCAATGTGCCCCGGTATCCTATCATCTGACACGTGCCGTGGTAAAGCACAGTGTTTGTGAGAAGTCTATAACTATTCAGAACCATCAAGCAAATCACTATCTCGTCGGTACTCCGCCACATACCCGTTGACCAGCTCATCACCAATATCGTCACGGTTTACCCACTCGTTATCCTCGTCTGGAAAGCCTTTCCACTTGACAAGATATTGAACTCCTTAGCCCTGCGTCCGTTTGTCAAGCAGAGCCTCAACCTCCCGGGTATTGTCCTCCTCACCAAGGGCATTGGGGCTCTGTATCATTCCTTCAGCAGGCTGGGGCAGTTCCTCAGACGGCTTCTCGCGTAGAGCGGGATCGATCATCATGTCCGTAGGCTCGAGGGATCGTGGGAATGGCGGCATGCCGTCCGCCCCGTCGCGTCCTTGACATGAACCCTGGTCGTCATGCGTTGCAGCCGGCCTGTCCCTCAACTTTAAGTAGTACCGTGTCTTGAGGACGCGAGACCGCGCCCGGGGAAGCTCTCCGTGATTTCTTCCACTCCTGTTCCTTGAGGTTGACGAGTAGTCGTCCTCGTAAGCAGTAAACTGCACTCTTGACTGTCGGCTCTGCTTTGCAGAAGAGTCGTCTCTACCTGTCTCAATGCGCTGGTGACTCGTGCACATATCCCAAGCAAATTCCAGCTGGAAAGTCACCGAGCCGCCTAGGGTTACCCTCTTGAGAACGGCACCCTGAAGCGGCCACTGCTCGAACCTCGCTAGAGGAACCTGTGGCATCTGTCCATCCTCGCCGCCATCTCGCAAGAGCATTGGGTGGATTCTGCACCGACCTGAACGCGCCTGATTTCGGGCTGGTCTTTGCGGTGGACGGGAAGCGTCGACAGCCAAGCGGCTCTTTCGCCTGGTACCTGTTCCGAGAGAAGTCGCTTGGGAAGCAGAGCTTGTCTTGCGGCGCTTGTAGGATGGAGGGCTGTAGGCGCATTTGGCGTTGGGAGGAATGTGTCTGGCCCTATTGTCTGCCCCCTTGTTGTTGCGTTGAGGACGGTCCAGATGGGGAGCATCGTTCTTGTCTTAGTCCTCTCCTGCAGCCGGTGCAGCCACGGCCGGTGCTCTGGTGGAAGCTCAGGGTTATTCCAGGCAACCTCGGCTTTCTCGTACGTCCCGAATTCCCAGCTCAAGTCAAATCCATCTTTCATCCATGTCTTAGAGATACCCTGTTTCTTTTCATCCTCGACAGGAAAACCCAGGAGGAGCGTCCCTCCATCGCGGACGTATTCTTAAAGGTGCGTCTTGAGAGCTTCTTTTGACTTAAGAAGGATGTCACCGGCAGCTACCCAGCTCGCTTTAGCTGGAGGATGGTCTCGAATAAACCCTGGCGCGGTGGCATGGTCGTTCCCTAGCGCTCTGACATACCACACATCCATGTCAAAGCATTATGACCACACTTGAATGGCGTCCCCGGGTTCTTCTGCTCTGTGGATGAATATGATGGCGGGCCTCTCGCGGCTTTGGTCGACTTCCTGGGGAGCTTCCGTAGCCATGTTGAAAAAGGATGCGGACGAACTGGATGAACGGCAGCGATGGCAAAGCGTGTTTGAGCAAGTGGATGGACATGCAAAGAGTATATTGAGAACCGAAGAGAAGACAGTTATGATGCCGTTACCCAAGCGGTAGAAGAATGGGAGTTTGGCGGCGGAAAGGAAAACAACTATGCAGAGATATTCATGGGCCCAGCGCCTTAGGGAACGCCCAAGTTCAATAGAATGGAGGCACGAGGGTACTACCTTCTTTACCACCTGGAGGATCAAAACGCTCTTGGTAGGTGCAAGTGGAAATATGCCCAGATAACCATTTACTCATTACCATGGCAAACCGTAGCAGGCCCATAGAAGTACCAAGCCACCAGCAGTGTCGCCACCTAACAGTGAGCTTCGTGCTTGGGAATACCTCACTCAACGATGATTCTTTTTTCTTTTGGAATCCTGTGACTGGATGGATGGTTGTAACTCCTTGAGAATTCCTCAAAAGAGAGCGCCAATATTGGCGTGTCGACCTAATTGACTTCGACAGCTGTATGCAGGCAGGTTAGATGCAGCAAAGGAGCCCTGCACGGATGACGGATGCCCTGCGTAGAGCATCATCGTCCATATGCACTAAGGTAGCGGCTAGGGGGCACTGGACCGTCGGGCTAATATTTCTCAGTATGAACTGTTATTTGTAGGGGGATGAAGACGCACCACAGTGCGTACTTGTCTCGTTAGGAAATATCGCTAGGGTTGAAAACGCTGAGGTCGTGCCGTGATGGCGAGTTTCTAGTTGCGAATGGCCCTCCCTCCCGGAGCGGCTTGCTACATATATGGAGCGCTATTGCAAACGGACATCGGGAAGTCTTCTCTTACTGCACTGGAACGACCGTCATTTAACTGCACTATGTGAAGTTGGAGAAAACCGATCAGTTCTTTAATAAGGCGCTATGTAGAATTTCAGCAGCCCTGCAGGGGTCACCAGCGGAAAAATTGGAATAGCAGAAGCTTCGGCCACTTACATCCCTAGTTGTTGCGCCGCGCTCAGAACCAGAACTTCCCCCATTTCCGCACGTGAATTACGCGCCACGCTTTCAAAGTATTGACATGAACAAACCGTCAGCTATCATCGACTTTTTTCAGCACTCTCCAAAAAGTCATCCCAGTTGGGATGAAATGAATTGCTGCAATCGAACCTGTTTCGGCTTAAAGAACAAGCAATTTCTGTTGTCCCCGCTCCCCCGGACGGTCGCCAGTGGCTGGTGGTCTGATTAGTTATCAGCCGCTGTCGCGTTGGGCGACCCAGCATCCTCATAAGGTGGGAATAGCGCCTGTGGCTTAGCCCCGTCACGATTCACCTTTGCGCCCCATTGAAGCGCCGAAAGTCCGAGGCGGCTGGATCGAAACAATGTCGGACTATGATTCAGGAGACGACTTGTTGGCAGATATCAATATTGACAGTCTCGTAGCTACATCAAAAAGGACACGCTCGGATGACGAAGACGATTCCCATCAGAATGAGCAGAAACAAGTATGCAAACGGATAAAGATCCAAGGCAATGATGTCCACCACGACGCCCGAGCGCGTCAAATTCTCAAAGAGAGGTTTGGTTTTGATGACTTCCGTCACGAACAGCATTCTGCTATTCAATCCATCCTAAGGGGTGAGAACACTCTTGTCATCTTTCCCACGGGTGCAGGTAAATCACTGTGTTATCAGGTAAATATTCTCTTCATTCAGAGACAATCATCTTGACTTATGTTCTTTTCAGATACCGGCTATTGCTTTCGAGCAACTCGATGCCGAGAGCGGTGATAGGAGGCCCGACGGCTCTGGCATCACAATTGTCGTCTCACCTCTGATTGCTCTCATGAAAGATCAGGTGGACTCCCTGAAGCGGAAAGGGATCCCTGCAGAATGTATGGACTCCACCAAGACATACGAACAGCAGCAGGAGACCAAAGCCGCTCTACGGGAAGGTCGCCTGCGGTTGCTCTACTGTGCCCCGGAGAGGCTGAACAACGAAGGATTCGTCGAAAGCATGAAGTATGTCCCTGGCGGCATTCGTCTGATTGCCGTGGATGAGGCTCACTGTATCTCCGAGTGGGGACATTCCTTCCGACCGGATTACCTAAAGGTAGCACGCTTCGCCGAAGAAATCAAAGCCGAGAGGGTTATTTGTCTTACCGCTACGGCTACGCCTCGCGTTGCTGATGATGTCTGCAAAGCGTTCAACATCAAGGAGTCAAACGTGTACCGCACATCCCCATACCGACCCAACTTGCAGCTGCTTGCGGAGTCTGTGAAGAAGAAGCAGGACAAATACCCGCGGCTATTTGACTTTCTCCAGACCCATCGCGGTTCGACACTCGTATACGTCACCTTGCAGAAGCAAGCCGAAGTTCTTGCCGATGACCTGCAAGATCAAGGGTTTAACGCAGTGGCGTTTCACGCCGGTCTCAAGCCCGAAGAGAAGGCCAGGATACAAGATAAGTTCATGGCATCCGAGATACCGATCGTGGTTGCGACTATAGCCTTCGGTATGGGAATTGACAAGCCCGATATCCGTAATATTATTCACTTTGACCTCTCTTCTACTGTGGAAGAGTACAGCCAGCAGATCGGCCGCGCTGGGAGAGATGGACTGGAAAGCCATTGCATGTTCTACATTTGTCCAGAGGATTTCTACCTCCGGGAAAACTTCGCCAGGGGCGACTTGCCGTCTCGCGACTCCTTACGCGGTCTCCTGAAAGAAGTGTTTAACCAGGAGGTGATCGACATTACCAGGGGTGAGGGCTTCAAAATCAACCACTATCAACTCAGTCAAGACTACGATATCAGGCCCAGTCCGCTCAACATTCTACTGGCGACGTTGGAACTTCGATTTGGCCTGTTTAGGGCCGTAACTCCCGAATACTCATCATACAAGTACGAGGCGACGAACAAGTACGGCTACTTCATCAAGATCGAAAAGACGCGGGCAGGGAAAGCCATATTCAACAATGCGAAGAAGGCAGCAAAACTGTATGACATCGACGTGACCGCAACCGCACGAGATCTAGGCATGCCGCGTAACGACATCGTGAGGCGGCTCAACGAGTTAAACGATATGGGCGCACTCGTACTGAAAGTGAGCGGCGTCCAGAACAAGTACAGGATCCTCAAGCCACTCCCACAGACAGACGAAGAGATCGACGACCTCGTTGACAAACTGTACGCCGACATGGAATCACGCGAAACCGACGCGCTGAACCGGATGCAACAGGTCGCGGATCTCATCACGGGCAACAAGTGCTTCGCCCACGCGCTTGCGGAACACTTCGGCATGGGACTCCCAGACGGGAAGACGAGCTGCGGCCACTGTACCTACTGCCTGACCGGGAAGCCCGTCGTTCTGCCCCCGAAGCCGCACAGGCCGGTCGACATCTCGGGTATCAACAAGATCCTCGACGCCTGCGACGTGCGCGATGACCCGCGCTTCCTGGCCCGTGTCGCCTTCGGCATCAAGAGCCCCAGGGTCACGAGGCTTAAGCTGGACAAGATCCAGGAGTTCGCCTCCCTCGAGGACCACGATTTCGACGTAAGTGTTTCTCACCGTCTCACTACCTTGGACAGGGCTTTGGTTATGTGCCTGACGCTGATCTGATATACAGTCACTGTTGAAGGAGTTTACGCGCGCCTGCAACGCCGCGGCGCGCGAGCCAAACGTGCAGCGGGAGCCCTTCGTGAAGCGCGAGAGTAACTCAGCCCGCGGTTCTGCCACTAGGCGCGGTCGTGACGCTAAGCACGCATCGTCGTCCTCTCAACACGGGTCGTACAGCCAACGGGGGTCGTACAACGGGCGTGGGTCATACGGCCAGCGCGGATCCTTTTCGCGAGGCGGATCTTCCAGAAAGTAACTGCAGAGCCTGAGCTGGCTCTATGGGGGAGCTCTGTGAGGAGACAAGGCTTGTGTTGATATTGCGGTGGCGTTTAGTGCGCGTGTTCAGGTTTGGACTCGTCGGGAGTTGCTGGGTTGCTAAAAGATAGGATGAATGAGAACTAAGTAGAGTGTGTGTACGAGTAGTCGCCCGAGCTAGGCTGATATACGTCCTTTGAAGATCAATTCAAGCGAATCGAGTCACTATATCCGCGTTCCTAGATGCCGGGGCTTCCGTAGGTGGAGCTGTCATTGCCGTCACCAGTCCAAGGACAGTTCGGTTCTGCCTAAACATCGAGCAGCGCGTTGGTCTAATATCGCAATGGCACCAGGAATTAGACTGGATATTATGATCAAACTTCTCGACACCTACTACAATATCTCCGCTGACTTATATGAAGCGGCGGTTCTAGCTAGGCTGGTTTCCAACCTGCACAAAAAGGTGAGCAGACACTCCCTTGCGAGGCTTACGGTTCTAAAAGATGGCACCGGTGGAAAAAAATCAAGAAAATCTGTGACTCAGCAGCATGTGATCTCTGAATAGACGCCCGGAAACCAGCAGTTCGGCGCCATTCTGGGCTTCCCCAACACACCTGATTCTCTCAATACCACTACTTGCCGGCACCGGTGCCATCTCAGCCAGACGACTTAGCTCGAGCGTTACATTGAGAGGATACAAGGCCGATCTATGATGCTAATCTCCCTTTGAGTGTCCTGTATGCCTTGCAAGGACAGGTAGATGGCCGGCTAAGTGAGACGACGGCTACTGATCTGCGCGCATCGTTCAGTTGCAATCCTTGGCGGGCGCAAGGCTGGGGGAACAACAGATGGCATCCCGCGGCCCCCCTGCCTCCCCTTCGAAATTCGATTCAGAAACTTGGTGGTGGAGGTGTTGATCCCGGAAGCGAAACGTGCTCATCTAATATAGCGTTTTGTGCGATGATGCGAACATGTGGGCTGAAGATCCCGTAGCCTGGCCTTAGATCTCCGAAGTAGAGTAGACAAGTGTGCGGTCCTGTATCGCCTGCGTAAGTACCCAAGCGGCGATATCTGCGCCACAGGGGACCGCCGATTCCTCATGTAATGCCATTTAACATGGCAAGTCGGTCGGCGCAAGGCTACAGATGGCAGGAATGACTGATTTGACAGGCTATGGTTATCTGCCGACCGCTACCCGCCGTGGCCGGAGTAGTAAGCGGTATTACATCGGCGCTGGGTTAGTTGGATATCATAGCGCACGGGTAGATGACAGGTTTTCCAGACTGATCTGGTTATTAGTGCAGCTGCTCTCCATTCATGCATGCAACCCCACACCAACACTCTATCTTGGCATTGGCACATGAACCAGGGCCTTACCTTACTTTACCACCCCTGGGATGTTTCGCTATCTACCACTGTATGTAGACCGGGCTAAGAAGCTTTTGCCAAGATGCCATGGAACTCTGTGTGGGATCCCAAGACGTCAAGTCGCATATGCAGTTGATTGCCGACGTAACTACCTAGTGTAGGAAAATATGCCGCCGATGGGAGATGCGAAGAGATCTTTCTCTCTCTCTCTCTCTCTCTCTCTCTCTCTCTCTCTCTCTCTCTCTCTCTGTGTGTGTGTGTGTGTGTCTTTCGCGTAAGCTGATGTGTGCTAATTTCAGGGGGAATGATCTCGCAGGGAGTTGATCGGCGAAGCGGGCGGGACTGTTAAAGGGGCCGTGAAAATGCGCTTTGGGGCGTCACTAAAGCGGCGCAGGTTAAAGAATTCGCCCGTCCCCATATCGACGGTATGCCTTTGCAGCCAGTAAGAGACATATCATATATCCGCAGCGAGAAGCCAGCGCGATTTATCGTCCTCGCGGAAATTCCGGTTGATGTGCATTTCGTATACCCTTAGCCGTCGGCCAATTAGGCAACCTTGTATGCATCCTTCCAATTCGTCATCTTGGCGCCAAGGTTCGGGCCGCTGACAATAAACATTAGCGCTAGGACCTTGCGACCAATTATCCCCTCGTTCGTGTTCCTGTCCAAACTGTGCAGTTGAATGGTGTCGAAACGACACCAAACCCAGAACAAGATTTCACTATTTTGGGATTTCCTCTTCGATTCGAATTTCCGGTCCATGCCGTGCCCGGATCTCCGACTAGATATTAGGCTCTTATGGAAACTGCAGGGTTAGTCCTAGGTGCTTTCCCACTTGGGATCAGTATTTTCTATAGGTCCAGATCAGTCTGGGACAGCATTAAAGCAGCATGGGCCATCGTATTGCACGGTTACGGATTCGACGTATTTCTCAGAGTGCGTCGAAGCGAAGGAATGTCTGCTGCGGTGCGAGCGCTCTCGAAGGATTTTGGAAAGCTCGGCCCCAGGGGGAAGCAAGTCTGGACCAAACTCCATCCGAAGCTGTCTGACTAGAAGGTTGGCTACGTATGAATTCAGATGCTTTTCTACGCGAACGCTTGGGCTAATTCGAAGCATTTTGCATCATGATTCGTATGTCAGTATGACAACATGCCAGAGAGAACACACAGTGACGTACAGGCAGGTAATAGCCTAGGGTTGCGTCAAGAAGTAGGGGTTCCGATAAGGACGGGGTCGCGGGACTGAAAAACTGCCTCGCGATCATATTACATAACTCGGATTTAAGAGAATATAAAAGATTGAATTAACTTTAACCAAACATATTACAGTATCTAACTACTCTTCTTAGCTCTTTTATAATTTAAATAGGTTACCAGTTTAAAATATAACTTAATTACGTAAATGCCTTTTATTATTACCAAGTGTAGCTGATACTTTATTACCTAGTTTTACGGATACCTTTTACATATATAAACTGTACAACTAGGATTAATGGTCGGTTAACTAACCCAGCCGTCACACATATACCATATACATTCAGAGTTACCTCTGCGTTTTTCACACGTAATAACTTTCATGCAATCGACCATAAAGCGACATAGAGCCAGACACAATGGCTGGGGCGCATACTATTGATGTCACGAAAGTCGACATGACACAGTTTAAGCCCCCTAAAGAGACAGACCAGACAGCTACTGTCATTTCAGTCCGTACTCTCGCTTGATTAAATCCGCAGCCCTCTCCGCGAACGCATATACCGTCGCTTGCAAGTTGGCAGTGCTGACCAGTGGTATCGCACTTGAATCGACAACCCGAAGACCATCTACGCCATACACCTTTAATGTAGTATCCACGACTCCGCCGCTTTCCCTCGGCAGCATGGCACAGGTGCCTGCCAGATGCCACATGGAGATTGCGCTTGTTCGGATATATCTGGTAGGGGTTAGATTTGACGTAGTCTTGTGAGTCGGAAAGTAAATAAGGATCATACCTTTTCGCTGACTCTATGTCGGTGAGATGTGAAGCCGGATCGCGGCGATTGATAGGATGCTTGAGTAAGTTCCGGAGTGGCGGCGAGGCGGCAATGGTCTCGAGATAGAGCATATGGTGGGCCAAGACTTCAAGGTCAACGGGGTTCGAGAGGTAGTTGGGGTCTATGATAGGGCTATCTGCGATGTTGGCGGAACTGATATGAACGCTGCCACGAGAGAGAGGTTGCGAAAGCATAGCACCGATTGTGATATATTTCCCTGGCACAGGACCTTGTGGCGAGTTCGAGCTCGGATCTACCGGTAGAATGGCCTGCCCAGCGACTGTCAGGTAAGCTCCTGAAGGCTCTTTCGGGTCAAGCAAAGCCTTTTCCGCGACCTCGTAATAGGCCTGATCTTGGCGTCGGTTCGGTGGAGGCTTATTCCCTCGGAGCAGGTCCTTTACCTTCTTTTGCCCTTGTTCTGGAATGATCGGCATGTATGCATAAGTGGTAACTCCGACGGACGTCAGGAGTCCCGACTGACTGGCTGCGTACTCCTGCATGGCCTGTCTCAACGACTCCGGGTCTTGCCTCACCAGATCATCAAGTGTGTTCAAATCATCAACCGCCTCAAAGCCTATACTGCAGACAACGTGATCGTGCAGGTTCTCTCCAACTTCTGGTATGTCCCTGACAACCTTAATTCCATGTGTTGTGAGTAGTGTCGCATCGCCGATCCCAGAGAGTTCGAGAAGCTTTGGAGACTGTAAAGCACCTGCGGCAACGATGACCTCTTTACGAGGAGTGGCAACTTTCACTTCGTTATTCAGTCGGTATTGGACGCCGACAGCCTTTTTGGAGACCGAATTCTCGAAGATGACCTTTTCAACGACGGCTTTTGTAAGCACGTGAAGGTTCTCCCTGTTCTTGACCGGACCGTAATATGCCGAAGCAGCATAGCTCCTAACCTTCTTTTCTGGGTGAATACTAGCGAGACAGCTAAAAGACCCAACAGATGCGTTGATGTTTGGATCTTCCGCCATGTAGTACCCAAGGGCCTTGAAAGTCTCTGCCCAAGCTTCGCGAATCGGATGGGATGAGTCACCTGGGAACGAGACCTGGATTGGACCTGCGGCCGACTGGTTCCTGGAAGTCCATTCGCCGATCCCAAGACTCTTTTCCAATCCCCTTTCGACGGCTGGAGCAGTAAAGGCTTTGGCATAATACTTCTGGAAAGTCTCCCAGTTGCATTCGTCGTTCCCCAGAGCTTCCCACGCATCGATTAGGCCCTTGGCTGGAGGGACAAAGACATGTGCGTTGATAGCACTTGAACCACCGAGGGCCTTGCCTTGATTGAGGCTAACTGACCTCCCATTAAGATTAGGCTTCGCATATTGTCAGCTCGAAACTGTTGTATACGCAGACATCACATACCTGAGCCTCGCTTCGGAAGGCCCAATCGGCTTCAGATCCCATGAGAGCTTCATAGAAAGCGGGGGTTTGGACGCGCGGATCCTCAGTGTGATCAGATCCTGCTTCCAAAACGAGGATACGCTGGGTTGGGTCTTCAGACAGGCGAGTGGCTACAACCAGGCCGGCTGTGCCTCCTCCTACCACGACGAAGTCGTATGAATCCCCTACCATATCTGGCGACCGGTGTTGTATGGGATATCTAAGTAACCTGTTAATGTTCAGTCTGACAACGTAGTTTACAAGGGCTTACTTAAGGGTATCAACAATGTCTTGTAGACATGGAAAGACCTGTAATATTTATGCGTAGAGTGTTGCGATTTGAAGAGACTGGTTGCTTACTCCGCTTGGTACTTGAGGTGGCAGACAAATAGCTTTGAAATTGCAAGATCCTACGCACTTTTCTTGTGTGCAAAGCCACAACTAATTTACCACCCTGTTTGCGTGGGCAAAAGCTGCCTCGCATATTTCCAATGTACGGCCGGCGACAGGGGCTCTCTTCGTACTAGAGCTTACAGGTGCATCTCGGATACGCAGGCAGCGCCAAGGGCGCCTAACGCAGAGAGTAATCCGTATCTTGCATATGGATTCAGGTGGGTTACATCAAAATTGTTAAACCCTACACAGACTTTGCATGCTTTGTAGAGGATTGCCAATGGCAGTCTGCCATTCGTCTGACAATTACTACACGTTGCAGGGGTGGTTCAGGTTCCCACTTCAAGTGTTCTCTAGAATATGAGTGTATTGCAAATGCTGGTGGGTAATATCATGGACTGTATAAGGTACACTGAAAACATGGCTGCATTGTCTACCTAACTATGTACTCAATGAACTTTTCAGGGTGTAATGTTTAAATTTGGGGACGACCAGAGCCCCCGACTATCATCCCCACACACTCTGCTCTTTTCCTCATCGTTAGTTAGTTTCCTCCTTATTACGCAGTGTCTGAACGCGTTGCTCACAGCTGCAATGTCTCTCCCAAAGGGTGCAATCCAGGTGGCCGTTGTCTCCTTTGTTACAGTTATCCTCTCCATCATATCACTAGCACTTCGACTCTGGTCAAGGCGGATCCAAAGACTCCCCCTACTGTTTACCGACTACATGGCAATTGTGGCCATGGTGTTTACTGCTGGCACAGTGTCTGTATTTTTGGCAGGTATGGAAAACTGATCGCCCGTTTTACTGCCCGCAAGTCATTGATTCAAATCAATAGCTGGCTTCGCGGCTGGTTTAGGGATTCACCTCAACGAGATACTGGCAACAGATCCCCAGATCTTCGCCCTCCACTTGAAGGTTTGTGTTATTAGTCCCGTTCAGCTGACTCATCCGATTAACCGCTCAATAATTCAGATATTCGTTCCAGCCCAGCTACTTTGGGCTGCAGCAAATACCAGCGTCAAGTTCTCCATATTATCACTTTACACTATTCTATTCCCAAACAAGAAGTTTGGCTACATATGTTATGCTACCATGATGATCACTACGGCTTATTTTATCATGGTTCTGCTGGAAACGTTTCTCCTTTGCAAGCCTGTACAGTATAGCTGGGATAAATCCATCCCCGGGGGCAGGTGTGAAGGGGAGAATCTCGCATATCTCATTGCTGGTATCACGAATCTCGTGATCGACGCTTTCATCGTAGCACTGCCAATGCCTATGTTGTTCGGCTTACAGTTGTCGATAAGTAAGAGATTTAGCCTTGCCGGCATGTTTAGTCTAGGTGTGGTGTAAGTATCCCAACCGGTGACTTGGTATGTTGACGAATGCTGAAGGTTCACAAACAGGATTTGCGTCATGTCACTTATGAGGGTTCTTTGGCTCCAGAGCTGGGACTTAGCCGACATGACTTACACAGTCACTCCAGGAGCTATCTATTCTGTTCTTGAACCAACTCTGGGAGTGGTTAACGCGTGTCTACCGACAATAAAGCCTGCTATTACTAGGCTGTTCAAAATTGGTCCTCCCGGAGGCGCTAAACAGCAATCAAGCAGCGCAAAGAGCTCCAGCGCGATCCGAGATCGCAAATTACCATCTTCTATAAAGAACCCGGACAATCGCAACTTCGGACGCCTCGATGATGATATTCCTTTAACCAGTATCTACAGTGGGAATCGTTCAGGCAACAATTTCCTTGAAGAAGAGGACATTATCGTTACTAGGGAGTGGCAAGTGGGCAGTTCCCACCAGGGAAATCTAACTGAAGGCTGACCTCAGGTGGCAAGTGTACCTACTAGCTTGGTTAAAAATTAGTTCACAAGCATTGTCACTGTCGCCAGCCGTAAACGCCGAATATTGGGTTTGGTGGGTTCTGAGGTAGGGGCACTCGAGCATGTTGAAGGTCTAGTACGCAACGGTCGGGTTCGGGAAACTGGCAAACTCAAGCGAAAAGTGCACGTTCCCGGGCAGAATATGCGGACACTTAATCTTTTGTATTCCATTTTCCATTAGCTAGAATGTAGTCATCCTCCTCTGAAGCCCGATATCGCGCTTAAGTCTGCAATACAGGGGTCGAAGCAACTCGACCGATCTCCACTGGTTGCGCAATTCGCTGCGCAACCGCCAAGCCCAATCCATTCATTCGGCCTTATATTTTGTGGCCATCCATATGCACATATCGTCCGTTCCACCCATATGCCTTTTGTATGTTATTGGGTGGACGCCCATCCCATCTGGGTTGTCGCTGGAGTGGATTGCTTTACTTCGACCACTGCTGCAATATGAACATCGAATTAGTATGTGCTTACTGCGAACTTGGAGTTTACAATCTTATGGTGTACCTTCTGGTACGCACATCTGGAGAGCAAATTTACCTTCAACATTCATCCTTGGCTCATGTAAAATATGCAGGTAAGACGCATATAGCGGGTCTTAATATACCAGTTAATGTGTTCTGATGGCACATCACTCTCCGCCTCTTCCCAGTGAGCTCTTCTTGTCAATAGGATAATCTTTTCGGTGAGAATGGGACGGCCGAGTCTTGGACCTTCTCCAATCGGTGAAAATTAGGGCTCGATGTGCACCCTTGCCACTAATGTACGAAATGCCTTCGGCCGCACAGCACTTCTCGTATATCCAAAGGATTCTGGATGTAACTTACGAAGCGTTTTTTGCAGCGGGATGAACCACAGCAGGTGATAACTCTTCAGAATCTAATTGGAGAATGGATAATGTTGTGTTATAGCGCAGGGATTGGCCATGCCTTGGCCTAAATTCCTTCGCCTGCATTACCCGTCACTTGTCGCTCCTAAGAAATCATGGCTCCTATTATCAATTGCAACACTTACCTCAGGTGCAGCCAACGGCTAAGGGGGTACCCACGCCGGCATCAGCTTTCTGAGCTCCTATACTGGTCCACCATTTTGCTAGAACCATAGAATGGCGGATTCGAACATGTATCCGCTTGACGAGAACGGTGAAAGACGATTATCATTTCCATTAGCCCATGAAAGTATAAGAAGTGTGTGCTCTATCTTCCTGGTCATTTTAAACAACGCCTAGGAACAGATACCTTCTCGTCCAGCCCGCCATCGATCCTCGGACGTTCTCTTAGTTATTGTTTCCAACTTTTATCATGATTCGAACAGTCCGGGTCCCCTCCCGACTCAATCTATTGTCCAATCCCTCTCCCGGCCCCATAAGGACACTTCACAATCACCTTAAGTCTCTTGTCTATCACATCCATACTGTATATCTGTTCAGTTGTAACAACATCAAAGACATCATCTGCATGGGCTTCCTCTTCGGTTCCCTGAACGCTCTCGTTGCTCCTCGATTCCATATGGGCCCGGCTTTATCTCCCGCTCAAATACTTATGTCTTCCCCGTCGATGCTGCTATGGTCTTGGAGCAACCTCTTTCTCTTTAACCTACACAACCAGCGACACCCGGCTGCGATTGCCGAAGACGCCCTGAATAAGCCTTGGCGACCTCTGCCCTCAGGTCGGCTCACAGCTCGACAAGCTACGCTGATCATGTACTACATGTACCCAGTAATTCTGGTGGTTGCGTTGGGGAGCGGTGGGTTCGTCCCTTGCTTCCTAGAAGCGATATTCTGTCTGTGGTATAACGAGTGGGGTGGAGCCTCGCATCCATTTCTCAAAAATCTCCAGAACGGACTTGGGTTTGCCTGTTTCTTTGCTGGCCCACTCGAGGTCGCTACCCACCATTCGATCTTTTCAGGAAGAGGTGAAGCGGCTATTTGGTTATTTATCCTTGCGGCCGCCGTGACGACAACTAGCCATACTCAGGATTTCAGGGATATGCCGGGAGACAGAGCTACTGGGAGGAAAACAGTGCCGCTTGCTATCGGCGATATGAATGCCAGAAGGTTAGTTGCTGCTGGGGTCGGAGTGTGGACAGGTGTAGCCTGCTGGTTCTGGGAAGCTGGGTGGGAGGGAACAATGGCCTGGCTAACCGGGGCATTGATGGTGTGGAATCTGTTCAAGTACAGATCTACCTCAGGCGACATTTTCACCTGGAAGCTGTGGCCGCTTTGGGTTTTGGGCTTATTTTTGGTGCCAGTATTAAAAGAGTTAGGTGCGGCTTCAATTAAATAGGGTTCCTTTTGTTAGTTTATGAGAACTCTCTAAGCTTCGCTCAGATACAGTAGCATCTATCTAGTACCTAACTGATCGTAGATAGCGTTTATAGCTGGACCATGACATACTAAAAGAATATCCATCTTCACCGCGTCTTAACATAAGCTCTACCCAGCAAGTTTGATTCTGACGCAGTCTATCCGGTATGCTTCAACCTAATCTGAAAACCACTATTTGGCTGAGGCGGAAGGTATCGAAGCTGATATGGAAGATGTCCCAACTGCATACATGCTAGAGCCGTGTGTTTGCTACCAGGCTGGACGTCAGGGGGATAAGCCTAGGCCGATAGTTAGCGGAGTCTATTGTTAGAAGAAGCCGCATGTTGGGAAACACGTGACCCTGTGCCTTTCCAAGCCAGGTTGGGGTAACGATCCCTATTCACAAACTGCTGGATGGAGGCTCTGAAGAACTTGGCGGCATGGACAAGATGACGCAGTACCGTACTATGACTTATCATGGATGTCTGGCACCTCTCCTTAGCGTTACACCAGGTGGGTCTATCTATGAATCCGGAGTTATTCGACGGATAAAAGTGGGTCTAAGCCCCTATTCGGGGGCCAAATCTAGGACTTTGCTTACGCGCCCTTCCATACGTTTCTGTTATGGACTAATGGATAAATCGAATCTTTATACGATTATTTTCGCATATATATAGCTCCAATATCCCCCAGGTTGTTGCAGGAAGTCCATAACATGCATTATAGCGAAAGCAGAACACTTACGACACACACTGAGATTTTACCCTTTCTTGATTGAGTCTACCCTGCACGTTTTGCCATACTAAATCTTCTAGGATAGCCTTATTGCTTCCTCTAGGGCAGCCTCACCTCCTGTCGCACATTTCTTATAGGTTATGAGCCCGGGAGGTAAGGCTACCCTAGAAGATTTAGTATGGCAAAATGTGCAGGGTGGACTCAATTAAGAAAGGGTAAAATCTCAGTGTGTGTCGTAAGTGTTCTGCAGTTGCTATGATGCATGTTATGGACTTCCTGCAACAACCTGGGGGATATAGGAGCTATATATATGCGAAAATAATCGTATACAAAGATACGATTTATCCATTAGTCCATAACAGAAACGTATGGAAGGGCGCGTAAGCAAAGTCCTAGATTTGGCCCCCGAATAGGGGCTTAGACCCACTTTTATCCGTCGAATAACTCCAGATTCCTAGAGTTTAAGCAGGAGGAACCAGCCTACTTACCTACTATCAACCGCTTACTTACTCATGTGCTATGAAATCCCCAACTTGCAAGGATGTATCTTGCTATCGTTATAGTTACCTCACCGCTCTCACCAACTTTGGCTTTTACGCGAGATAGTCTCCCATACTTTACTTTTTCATCCGCGTTATCTTGGTATATGCCGTGAAAGCTTGGTAGAAATACTCGCTAGAGTATATACAAGTGACCGTGTTAAGGCTCGGAGATCACACTTCTATATATATACCTAGCTGGTGCGGGACGCCTTTACCCCTGATTCTAACATCGCCACCTTCAGGTACCCACTTTGGTGCCTTCATGCTATAGCTGCTTCTCCTTCGTAATTTCTGCACAGCATCTAGTCTAGCTGTTTACCTTGCTTTTACTCTCCTGCGCCTTTCTCTAGGGCATCGATAAAAACGCTTTGGTACTATCCGAGCAGAGGTCGAAGCAATGAAATCCACGCCACGAAGCACACCCGTGGAGTGGGTTGACGTCCATCCACCACCATACAAAAATATATGGATGGAACTGGCGATTTTCCCATATGGATGGCCATTGGTAGACATCCGTGGACCACTTTGGGTATCTTGAAAAACGTTCTTGGTGTTGAAGTATATGGTATTTTTGTATGTATGGATCGGAAATTTCGCGGAACGCGTAAATCGGTATTAATATAAAGCTTTGCATTATTTGTAGGTTAGTAACAGTTACATCATTTCTGTAATAAATAACTAGCAAAATAATGTAATAATTACTAGGTTAAAGGGAGCCGGGCTAGCAGGGGGGCCGCGCAAAATAGAAGCTATTATATAGGTCTTGAAGCGTTATGTAACGGCTATGGGCTTGACCAACTATTAAACCTAAGTTGTACGGTTTATTTTGGCAGTGGTATCGTAGGAGTTTGAGCAATAAAGCGATAATTACGTCTGGTAATAGCAGATATAGGTCTGGGTAACCAATTGTTATTGCAAGCTGATGCTATCTAAACTTATGGGAAATAATAAATGTATATATCCTAGTTTTGGCTTTACGAGCTTAAGCCGGTTTAAACCTGATTATAATAAATAATCCCTTTTAAGCTCTTTAAGCCATCGCCCTGGCTTAACCGGCTTAAGGTGCCAAGCCCCCGTTAATCCAATTAAATATATTAAGCTGGTTAAAGCTAGTTACGTAGCTTGAGGTTTATATCGGGGATGTGTTCCATATTTTCCGACCGTCTCTTTATATGCTAAGTTCTTTTAGTTATAATACGATTTTCCCCTTTCCAGGATTTTTGCCGTTAAAAATTAATTGTTTGTCGTATTTGTTTGGTAAGTAACTTCCCTTTTTATATATCATTTTCTGTTATTTAGCCGTTATATTAGGTCGTATCGAAGAACAGAGATTCCGTAAGTGTTAAAACGCTTTGGTTTTATCGAAGCGAATCGATCGTTTTAGTTTCGATATGTTATTTGACAACTTTTATTTTCGCTATAAGTTTAAAAACAAAACTTGCAAGGTTTATTTCAGTTCTGAGAAGTGTACGCGCTATACCGAGCACGGTAGTTTTTGCGATCTTTTTAGTCCTTCCGAATCTGAGCATTAAAGATTAATAAATAAGAAAAATCGTTTAAACTTTTAGGAACGTTTTGTCGAAATGGAGTTGCTTATAATCCAAAATCGTTTTAATAAGTACTAACGTCCTTTTATCTCGCTGCAGTAAAATTTTAACGAATTATTTAGCCTTTTGTCTCGGTTACGAAATTAAACGAAATTGTTACGAAAGCGTAGAATTGAAACGTTGCGTAAAGGTATTTAGGGTACGAAAGCGATAGAAAAGTTCGAACGTTTGGAGCGAAAGCAATAACAGTTGGAGGCGAGGTTACGTTAGCGTAGATTACTATGCCTGCTGATTAGCTATCCCTTAGTAATATAGATTGGAGTATTTTTAATCCTGGCGTTTTCGGCGTTGCTGGTAAAAGTTTTTCAAGAGGCGCTAGGCGTTCGTAAGGTTTTTTGCAGGTTCCCAGGCATTTTCGGAGTCTGGGTAATTTTTTCACTTGATTAGGTACTGGGTAAGTCCTTCTTTTGTGCGTACATTTAGTACTTTTCCCGCTTCGTAAACCGGTGTATTCTTTATAACTTGTTCGTTTTATTCTGTACGGATTTTGATTATATCTGCTACTGATTCTAATAAGGTAATATAAAGGATTGAATGGAGCTTGACCTTCGGCGGCAGCTCCAATTTATAGTTGTTTTTTTTAGAAATTTTCTTAGCGATCTTATATGGGCCGATGTATTAAAATCGAGTTTTTTGTTTGGCTTTTTAGTTTGAATGATTTTAGTAGCTAGGTAAATTATTTCCCTTTCCGAAAAGATTGGTTCTTTAAATCTTTTTTGGTTGTAGTATTTATTTGTTTGGTTACGTACAAATTTAAGCTTTGTTTTTATTTTTGCGTATAACTGTTTTAGTTATTTTAACGTAAAAATTGCTCTAACGTTGGCTGGTTTATTTTTATGTGAATTTCGGTGAGTTTTAGGTATAAAACTAAAATTGGCAATTGCTAGCTGTAGCGAACCTGTCATACGACCACTTGCAGATATGAGCAGTATCCGAAAAGGGTTCTTGATTTGCAGGTAACAATAGAGCGAAGAATAATTCAATAGTTTGTTCATGAAAGAGATTTGCGGATTTTTCCCTTAATCGAAGAACGTTGCTTTTGATTGAAGACTTAGATTGATAGCTAAGGAGCGAAACTAAGTAGGTGCTATTTACAAGAGAAATCCATTCGTTATATATCCTTTTGTTTTTTATGGGTGTGTCGTAGATCTGTGTGATCTGGATGATTTGGACCCAGATTACCTAGATCACCTAGATTACTTAGACGCCAAGCTTTTTTCGTCTGAAGTTTATCGGGGCGAGTTCGCGTTAAGCTTTAAGAGTGGCTGCTTTTAAGGCGGGAACTACTGTTCTTGTAACATTATTCCCCTTTTCCAAGAATCTTTGTCCTAAAGATAAAAGTCGTAAGTAGCCTTTTTGTCTGCTGGAGAAGTTTTCGAATTTTTCAAGCTGACTTTATTATGATAGGTCGCATTCGAAAAGAAAATGGAAAACCTCGTTTAAATTAACGCGATTTTCGCGATACTTGGGCTGATTTAATTGTAATATTTAGTGTTAAGGCTTTCCTTTGTTCCAATTGTACTCACTTTGGCGACTCTGACTATTTTTACGTTTCTGAATACCTGAGTTGCAGTTGCTGTACCCGTCGCCAGCGTTTCTTCTGCGACGTTCTAATTATGAATTCCTTGAAAAGGATGAACGAAACGCAAAAGCGTTTGCAAAAGGAGTAGCGGGAGGTTAAGGATAGCTTTTTGGCGTACTAAAAGGTTGCGAGAGAAGAGCTAAATAAACTGCGGTGTCGGCAAGATAAAAAACAGGAAGAATTTATCGGGAAATTAAAGCGTTTACGCTTTTAACAGGACCTTTTCAAAAAGAGAGCCTTAAAAATGTTGAAAAAGGGTTTGGAGTTAGATTAACTAAAAGAACGGGAAAAATTAGAAGAGGAATAACGACGTATTGAGATAAAGCAAGCTTAGCTTGTTTTTGAAATGGACATTATGGCAGAGGCATTTATTTCCTTCGATTGGAGCGCTTTATGGTTGGATTTGAGTGCCGGGCCGCTGTCCCCTGCGACCTTGGCCGCGTTTCAGACGGTCGGTTAGGATTCTGGCGGTGAAACGTTTTAATTAGGTCCTTTGCATTTGTTAGGTGCTTAAGAGGGTTTTAAGTGTTTTTTTCGTATGGGTAGTTTTTTTTACTTAATTAAGTACTGGACTTTATTATTGATTAATTTAGAGTCCAGGATTCTTTCAATTTCGTATTTTTTGGTATCTCTTTCGATTTTTAAATTCGTTTCCAGCGGGGCGTCTTTAGGTACTGGTTTAAGCAAACAAATATAGAAAACAGGGTGTATTTTTATTGTTTTGAGTAGTAACAGTCGGTAGTTAGTTTTGGAAATAAGTTTATTAATTTTAAATAGTCCAAGTTTTTGAAAATTAAGCTTATTAATAGGTTTTTTTGTTGTGATTTAAGAAATATTCGAAGTTGCGTTTTGTTTTTGGCGTAGCAAATAAATCTTAATTTTTTTTTTCTTATTGTAGTATTAGTTTTTTTTTTTTGTTGGAGAAATCGTAATTTATTTTGTAGGCGGACCTATACTGTTTGGATTTTAGTTGTTATTGTTTTTGCTCGGAAAGCTTTTACGGTTAGTTTTGGAGCTTTATCGAATGGCTGCTGTGGTCGTTAAGTTTTTACTTTATAACCGTATATTGCTATATAGGGAGAAATACTTATATTTTTATTAATAAATGTATTATAAGTTACTTAAGCCAATAGAAAACGTTTAATCCGGTTATTCCGCTGCTAATTAATGTAACCTTTTAAGTACTGCTTTAATGTTTAATTTAAACGTTTTGTTTGTTCATTTATTTATAGGTGGTATGCTGTAGAGAATTTAACCTTAATCCTTATTTACTTAAAAAAGCTGGTACTAAGTTTTGATGTAAAAAGTTTGTTTCTGTTTGAAATAATTCTTTTTGGTATTCCATATTTCTCGAAGTAATATTGGATAAAGGCGTAAAGCAGTTGTTTTGCCGTTGCTTTTTTTTTAAAAAAAAGGGGGGAAAATATTTATATTTGTTGAGTTTGTTAACGATTACCTATATTTTATCGTATTAAATTTTAGTAACAGGGGTTTTGGATAGGGGTTTTTGATAGGGGTTTTTGATAGGGGTAAACCGGTAATCAAATCCCAAGCAATAATGTTCCAAGTCTTTTTTGGAATATTTGTAGGCTGTAAAAGTTTATAGGACTTATGTCGGGCTGCTTTTGCTTTGTTATAAACGTTATAATTTTTGATTACTGAATTGGGACGGGGAGACTTAGTTCCGATTAGAGCATCTTTGATAAGCGGGTCACGATAGAATAGCCGAGTGCAGCGGTAATAAAGGCAAACAAAAATACTGTATTTGGGTCCGTGTTGAACCAGACTAGAGATAAGTATATAGGTAAACGATAAACGATAATGAACAGGTCTCGGGGTTACGCCCGGCAAAAAAAGCTTTTAGAAATACATAGGTGGAGCTGATTAACTGATTAGCCAAGCTATACCCCTTAGCCCGGCACCCTGTAGCATTTTAACCTTCCTTTCTTGAGATAAGATTGTCCTTAATTTATTTTAAGAAATAAATAAAAATATAACGTAACCAACTTTTAACGTTATAAATTATATATAAAACCTATTAATTAATTTAATTAGCGCTTGCGCGGCTTATTTTTTATCATCCTTAATTTAGAATTTCGTCCTCGACGTTTGGCCAGATCCTTTCGCTGCTTAGCCCTTTCGCTGCTTAGCCCTTTCTTGTTCCTTTTAAGCCCTATCTTTTAGTTTTTCTATATTAATTAAAGATTTGTACCTAGTCCAACATGGCTATCTTTGCGGGAAGTATGGTTCTGTTTTCTATCCGGCATTTTCGAATCTATCTTTTACCTATTTATACGACGTGATATATTAACCTTGTATTATAACTATTGTTCGCTAATTACTAACCTTCGGTCGAAGTTTATATTTTATTTCGAATGGTAATTTCGTAGGTGTTAGATTAAGTCGTATAGCTTTAAATGCCGATAAGCCAGTTTAAATTAATAAGGAAAAGGGCATTAATATCGAAAATAGTTATACGGATAATTAACGAAACTAATTAAAACATTACTTTAATTAACGGCGTTTATTATAAAATAATCGGGCAAATTAATTAAAGTTTGATTTATCGTTATTTTCTTTAGCTAATAAGGACGAAAGGTTTCCAGGTTAATTTTCTACCTTTTTTTAACATCCTTAGTTTTTGATTTTAGGCTTAGAAATGCTTTAATTATGTCGGTAATATTATTTTTTATTCGATATTCACCAAATCCTATCTTTTCGGTAATAATTTTATTTTTCTATTTCGTAAAGTTGCGGATAATAATATAAAAGATATAAATAATTTATAATCTGTAAATATAATATCTAATTTAAGTAAGTATTTTAACGATTACTATACGGGTAAACGGATTATTAAGTTCTGATTTTCTTTATGCTTTTCGGTATAACTAAAGTAATAACTAGGTACGATTTTCGGTAACATAAATATCGAATATCAGCAATAAACGCTTTAATCGATCGTATAACATATTAATTTATTACCTTATTAAACCTTTATTAATCGGGACTTTAATTTAGGCAATAAATTATATATATTTCGGGTTATTAATATTAATTACCTTTTAGGTTTTATTAGAAAATAATTTAAACTTGCTATGTATAATTATTCGTCCAGCTTTTGGAATAACGACGATGATTTTTAAAGGTACGTCCTAGGCAATTATTTGGATAAAAGTAGTAATATTTTCGAAACGTAAGTAAGTTTTTTTTTAAACGATTATAAAAAGTTTATTATAAATATTTAACTACTTGGTTATATTACGGTTATACTAATTAATATAGTAACGGGTTAATGTTTCGTTATAAACGTTAGCTCTTAATGTTCTTTAAATATATAGGAATAAGCCGATTAAAACGAATTTAAAGCGCAACTTTTTTTACGGAGTAAAAGGTAAAATTATTATTATACATTTTTTTAAAGAATTATACCATGTTATCTTTTTCCCATACGGATATATTAGCCGATTATATAAACTTTTTAAAATCCGAAATATTTAACTTTTTGGAATTTTTACCTTTGTTTTGCATAATACGCTTCTTAAATTACGACATAATAACTAAAGATATATTGATTAATATGTTTAGGTATAATATTAAGTAACTTAAGGATAATAATAGCAGTTGGAGATAATATATAATATATATATATAAATATATTAATATAAATATAAATATTTTGCAGGTATTAAGGTATAATTATTATATAAGTGCAAAAATTTGCCAAAATTTATTAATAATTTATGCGTTTAACTAATTAAATATATTTAAGGCCAATATACCGAATTTTTGCAAATAAAACGTATGCGCCGAAAAATTCCCAGAAAATTTTATCCGAAATTATATAGGAAGGTACCGTCGTCGTCGCTTTCTTTAATTAAGTATATGCATTCGTTTTCGTACTTATACTTCTTTTTCATCTTTTCTACAATACTACTTCAACTTTTCCTTCCAAACCTAATATATATCCAAATATATATACACTTATTTTTATTGCATTAATTAATACCATCATACATTTTCAGCAGCTATTAAATCTACGTAATTCCTAAGGTTTTTACGGAAAATATAATCCTAGGTAATTTTGTTCCTGCTATAAGAAAACCGTTTATTAAAAAAAAGTTTGGTCTAGGTAATAAACCTTTAAATCCTGGTACCAAAAAGCCTATCGATCTTAAAGTTAGGGCTAATATCAATAAACTGAACGAAATTTTTGATTATCGTCGTAAAATTTTAACGGTATTATATTCGTCCATATTCTTCAAGCTATTAATCCGTCGTATCGATAAACTTTTAAGCAATATTCGGAATTCAAAACCTTTATATAATCCTAATAATATGCGCAAGTTACAAAACCCAATATATCGTTAAATACCCATTCTTAACCTTACCCCTACCCTCTAGTACAGATTCCGTAATATAAGCCCTAATCAAAATACTTTACTATTAAAAACACCGGTTATAAATAATCCGTTACTTCTAAGACTTTGGCCGATACGACATATACTACCATTAATAAAAGTAACTAAAATACCTTTAAAACCTAACCTAATCCTTGATATCGTTAAACAGATAGTCGGTAGTCGGCGATCAGTAACGCCTATACCTATTCCAATTAACCTGCCGATACCTAATAGCAATTCATTCGCCAGGTCTTTATTAACAGCTTCGACAATCCCAACATATCGGGTAAATCCTCGGATTATTAATCGGATCCCTAGGCCATACATTAACATCGAAACGTTACGTCTTTGCCGCATTTATTTTGATAATAATTAAAACATAAACAGATTTTAGAATAAAAATAATATTATATATTATATTACTTTTAAATATATCGAAATAAGTACTTAAGTTTTTCCGTAATATCGTTAATAAAATCCGCTAATCAATATAAATGCTCGGGGCTATATTTATTAACGTTATCGATAATCCAGCTATTAGTTGGTAATTGTAATAGCAGATTAAAGGTAAAAATTTCTAAACGGCCGTAAATACCTTATTTAATATAATTAAATACCTTTAATTAATAGAAAATATAATAACTTATTTAGCATACGTCGAAATTTATCGGGTTAATTTTTTAAGTTATTTTATAACTGCTTTTATTAAAGATTTTAAATACGTTATTAATTTATTTATTTAAGCTTTCGGTATATTTAACTTAATACTTTACGAACTTTGCGAAAGGCGATATGTAATATCGGAATATTTTAATTAATACGGAATATACTTATTTTTTAAGTATTAGTCGATTTTTGGCTTTTTTAACGGGGCTTATAATAATTATATCGGGTTTATCGAAACGTATAATTATACCTTTCGGAACGAATGATTTAAGGTATTTAAGGTTAGCTTATACGAGCGTTACAAATTAAAAAAAATATTCGTACAAAAAGCTTATTTTATTATTAAAACATACGATAAAAAGTAATTTCGAAACAAAGTAAAAAAGATATATTATTAATCCCCGGTCCCGGGTAAATATAACGGGACGTATTAATTATAAATAAAACATAATAATTATCGTATAAAATATCGGTAAGCAAAACGGTAAAGAAATTTAAAAAAATTTATAAAAATTTAAAAAAGTTTAAAAAAATAAAAAAAAACTACTATACTTTAGTTTTTCGCAATTAATTGCGTTAATTTTTTCCGTTTTCTTAATCGTATCGTTTTTATCGTATTGCTATCGTTTATAACCGTATAACCTTGAAGTTGGTTATTTAATATCTGTACTTTAATATTTATTCTTATAAGTTTTAAAACTTTAAGCTATTAATCTTTAAATAATTCAACATTCGCAATATTCGAAATATCCGATATCGTATTATCGTTTTAATCAGGAAATAATTTCGTCCAGTCGTCTTTTTATAAATTAATCGGCTCTTAATATCCTTTTTTATCTTTTATAAATTGCTTTAATTTATTAAAAAAAAACCTTATAATTTAGTCCTATTAATCTTTTCCAAACAATAAATACTTAAACCAGTAATATTACTAATTAAATACGGGCCAATTTAACGGTACTTCAATTTTATATCTTTAAACATATTTATATATCGTAACGTATTATACAATAATACTAAATCGTCCATTTATAAGGATTTATCTTTTATTTTGTTTTTATCCCTTTTATTCGCCAATTTAGCTGCTTTACGGCGTTATTTAACGATCACTTTAATAACCTTAATTACATCTTTAACTTTCCTTTTTAAAAACTGAATTCTTTACGTAATCAAATCTTTTTTTAACGTATTAAAGTTCTAAATTATAATTCTCCATATCGGCAGAATTTTTTCGATCAATAAAAGCGTTTTTTATCCGTACAACAATTTATAAGGGCTAAGGCCATAACTTTTTATAATGGTATTATCGGCGAAGACCATCTTAGGCAAAAGCTTAATCTATCCTTTGCTAATTCCATTCGTCGCTTTTATTAAGGCTTTAACGATCGGGATATGTCCTTTTTCGACCAGGCCTTATCGCCAGGCTGCATACGCGGTACTAACTTTCCTCTTAATCCTTAATACGTCGCAGGCTTTAATAATCTCGCCCTTATTCTTAAAGCCTCCGTTAATTTTAATTTTAATCGGAATACCATATCGATGAAAAACGTATTTATTTAAAAATTTCTTAATCGCTATTAACGTAACTAATCGTAAAGCTTTAGCTTCCAAATAATCGGATAATTCGCATTTAATTTCGACCGTAACTTTACAACTATCGTTATTAAGCATAAACTAAATATCGATCACCTAAATAACAATTATATCAATCGGTTACTTTATGGCATTTAACATACGCAAACATTACTTTCCGAACATGGCCAAATATACTACGTTAATAATATAAAGCTGCTATGTGACGATAGGTCGAACTTTACCCCTTATAGCTATAATCCTTATAATATTACTTAATTACCACAAATCGCTTTTATTTAATATTAACTACTTACCGGCTACCATACCTTTTATTTACCTTACGCCAAAAACTACCGTCTTAAATAAAATAATTTAACGCTTCGGATATAAAAATATTTTATTTCCTTTTTAAAGCATTATCGAACCGATTAAGGAAATTTAATATCATTAAAAACTTAACGTACTTTTGTAATTTTTTAAACCAATTCCTAATAAAAGGTCCTTATCGCCGATTTGTATTAATAAGTACAAAAGTTATACTAATTAAAATAAAATTATCGATTTTTCCTTTCCATTAATCGTTTAATACGTTAAAGGCTTTAAGTAACTTTCGGGATAAACCGTCCGTTATTATAATCTTTTTGCCGGAAGTATATTTAATTTCGAAATTAAACATTTTTATCTAAAAAACTTAACGAATAATTACAATATTAAATAAAAAGCTTAAAAAGTTATTAATCTAAGCTATTAATACCTTAACGTTAATTTTTAATACGAATCGGATTTTATAAATATCATTCCGGAATCTTTTTAAAGTCTTAAAAATAATTCGACATTTTAATTTATTAACGTCGTAATTTAACTTAGCACTTTTCTAAATATTATTTTTAAAGCGCGCAAAATGTTTTATTTTATTAATTAATTAACCGAAATTATTTTTAAAGCTTTTTTTATTTACGTTTATCCTTATAATAATTTTTCCGGCATTAAAATTATGATCCAAAATAATTAAAGTCGGAATAATAATAATAGTCGCTTTTTTAACATTTTTTATTACGTAATTTTAATCGGGGCCCCAAATAAAAGGTTAATTTTTCCGGAACAAGCGGGTAAAAGGTTTTATTTTAATAACGAAATACGTAATAAATATTCGATAATAAACGATAATACTTAGGAAAGCTTTAACTTCCGAAACGTTTTTACATAATTAAATCTTTAAAATTTTTTTACTTTAGCTATATCTAGTCGCCGTCCATTCGTTCCGCAAATAAATCCGATTATAACGATTATTTTTTAATACCATTAAAACTTTTTTATACTAATCGTCGTACCAGTAAGCTCATAATTAAAAAGGGTCTTATTTATGTTAACGATATACTTATAAACGAATCGCCGAATTCCTAAAAAAATTTCTTCGTCGTTATATCTAATCTTTAAGCCTTTAACCCTAACGTTATCGACGAATAACTAGGCGATATCGGGCATTAAATCGTTTAAAATCTTCCTAATTATACGGTAAAAATAAGCTACAAAATTAATAAACCCTTAAGGCATAATAATATACCTTAAAAGTCCTAACAGTATCGCGAAAATAATAAAATCTTTACTAATTAAAGCCAAAATAACCTAATCGTAACCTAAAAAAAATGTCCACCAGGATAACTAAAAAGCACATAACAAAATCCGCGGAAAATTCGTTACAATTATCCAGCATAAAGGCATTTCGCAAAATAACAACATTTAATTTGGTCGCAAAATTAATTAATCGAAACCTACTATCTTTTTTTCGACTAAAAACCAAACATTCTTATATACAACATAAAACTATTCGAAAATACCTCGTTAAATACGCACTTTTAATATTTCGATCAGCTTATTCTTAATACTCGCCGGCATTATTATACCCTTAACTTGCCACACCTTATAAAAATTCGTTCGAATCTTATAATCTGATACAATACTTAATTTAATTTTGCCACATTTTTTCCAATCCCAAACTAAAGCAATTTCTTTCCGAAAAAGCATCTTCTTAAAAAAGGCTTTTTTTACGCGGGTAAACTTATTTCCTAACTAATCAAGAATTTCGTCGGCGCGATCCTCAATAAATCGGGTTCCTCGGAGCATAATGGTAAATTTAAGGAACAAAACAGCCACAAATATACCAGGTTTATCGAACTTTTCTCTATTCTAATTAATAACTTACTAAACTTTTTCGAATTCCTTAACTTTCTAATTCGGGTTTCCAAAAAATACTAATTTATTAAAAAATGCATCGTTAACAGAAACTAATTTTTTTTACTTAAATTTATATATCATATTAATTTAAATAATCCGATTATTATTAATCTCCTATTATATTTCGTTCCATAATATTTTATATAAAATATACGTTAATTCCTTTTCGTTAAACTAGCCTAAAATTTTATTCCCGGCTTTCAGCTTATTATTAATAACTTTTTAAATAATTTTTGCATTTTAATTAACGCAGGTATTATTAACCGAAAAAATATAAAAAATTATAACTTACTTATTTATTTTTTCGCTCGGAAGCCTACTTTCGCTAATAAAACGGCTTACTAATTTACCGGCTGCTTTTTTTTAAACATTTCGTTAATACGGATATTACGCGTAATTCGTTCTGCAAAAACTAAAAAAATAATGATTTTCGACGGGCCGAACTTTAAAATTCTTTCTATTATATTTAGGTCCATATTAAACGTTATCTTCGATTTAACCATAAAATTAAGTCCCAAAATTAATAACTACGTAACGTAATAATTATTAACGACAAACAAAAAAATAATAATTAATCGGCCAACTAACCAAACGAAAACTTCGACAATACCCTCGAATAAAGTCCTTTTTTGAAAATTAAAGCTCAAAAACGATACGCAGGTTTATCGCATAACTAATCCATATCGCTTAACGTACGACGCAACTATAACGCTCGATTCTGCTCTAATATTAATAATTCTACTAATTAAATCCTCGCCACTTCCGTAACTTACTTTAACTGCCAATTTAAACAAGGAAATAATATATTTAATTAAACTACATTATTAAATCGATAAAATTTTTGCTTCTTTTTAACTTTTTACTTTATAACCGATATCTATAGTAAAAATCCTAACGGGTTTTCTTACTTTTAAAACTTTTAATCCTCGCACTTGGACTTTGATCATCTTAATCATTTCCTTATTTTTACAATTAAATACCTCCAAAATCTTAGCGGCCACAAAATTCTTAAAAGCCTTTCCGAAATCTGGGCAAACCTTAATCAATTCGAACCAAGTAATCTTAAACTTTCTCTTAAAGTTTTCCCGGATTTTCTTCTTTTAAAATTTAATTACATACTTATTAATCAAACCTTTATAAGTAAAGGTATTATCCGTTTAAGTAATATCGTTTATTTAAAGGATACTAGCATTTATTTAAAAGATATTATCTATTTAAATGCCGATTTCCATATTATAAAACGAAAATCCTTCGTATATTAATTCGTCGTTGTTAATTTCGTACTTAATCTTATTCCTTTTTATACCTTTTAATTCTTTTTCTTTATCCTTAAAACGCTTAGCCATTATAACGCTAATAAGCATAATCGGCTAATTAGAATCGTCGATCTACAAAGCTTTAATTTCCTCCAAATACCGGGTACCTTTGCTTTCGACGGAATTACTCCATAACTATTTACGCAACGGTACCTTTTTATAAAATAGCTTTCCGTCATAATTAACGAAATAAATTATATTAATCCCGGTTACCCTATTTTGATTAATATTAGACTTTTATTAATTTAACTTTAAAATCGTAATATACTTTTAAAGTTTAATTAAACCATTAATATCCGGATCGGGGCTAATTAATTAACTATTTACGCCCTTAAAAATATCGTCTCGCCGATTAAAATACCGCATCTTTTCCTTAAATCGGGCAAGGAATACTGGCGAACTATAAATCTATTTTAAAATCTTCTTCTAAATTAAGATCTACTGCTTAATTACTTAACTTTTTAAAACCTAAAAAAACTAAATTATACTTAACGTTACTTTATCTTCCGGAAATCCAAAATAAATGATATATCCATCGTTAACGAATAAAACCAATTATGTAATTTCCATATTAACGAACAAACGGCACTTTTGCATAATATATCTTGGCTTTAAGCAAAACCAACAAATATCTTAATTAAAGTTAATAAAACGTCCATCTTAACCTTAATAACTTTTACGGTAACCTTCTCGACTTCGGTATCCAACTCGTCTACGGTAAAAATTTAATCGAATATAATTATCCGGTTAAAAATTAATTGCATTAATCGACGGGTTAAGGTTATAATTATATACTCAAGATACCTTTTATCCTAACGGAACGTAATACTGTAATATCCGGGCTGCCTTTCGGTTACGCATTTCTTTTTTAAAAACCTTTAAATTCTATATTTATCGGACTTATACGATTTTTAAATCCTATAACGCATTCGTAATTTTTAACACCTAATCAATACGGTTAATTAATTTTAGTCGCGGTTAAAAGCTTCTTAATCGTTATTACTTAAGTTATTAAATCGGATTAAACTGCTTTTTTTTTATAATTAATATCAAAACGGATACCTTTTTGCTATCGCCTACGCCCTTTATATTTAAAAAGTTTTACCTTATTCAAAACCCAATTTCTAATTAATATCAAAACATTATCGTAACTAATTACGTACAAATCTTTTAACTTTATAAACGAATTATTAAAAATCCTTTCGAAACAGCTAACGAATAACCTTTTTAATAAACTCTTAATATATTTATTTTTAATAACTATTTTACCTTTTTATTTAACTTTTTCCAAAATGTTTTTTACCTTAACAGCATACTTTAAATAATACTTATAAACATAATTAAAGATACCGCGTTAAACTTATTTAATTAAAATCCTTAATCGATTTTTAACTATTCGAATCTGCTTTAAGTTTTACAACTTAAAAATTTTCAAAATACGCTTAAACGTTTTATTTTATTAAATTATATTATTAAATATAACTTTAACCTAGTTTTTTATAAAAAAGCTGTTCATCCAATAAAATAATTCGGTAATTATTTTAAATTCCTTAAACTTATATTTCGTAAATAATTTATTAATTTCTTTAAGCCAGTCGATAACTTTAATTCCTAAAAAGCGAAAATCCGAAAAGCTTAATAACTCCGGAAAGATTATAAAAAACGAAAACTTATCTATAATATCAGCAAGAAAATCGTAATCAAATTAACTAATAATTCCAAAAAAATGTAACGTTTCGTATAAGTACTTTTAATTCTATAAATAACTTTAAGTTTTGGGCTAATATAATTTCTCGTCCTTACGGTATATTAACAACGATTCCTAGGTTTACTTAAATAATCGTATCCTTAATTAACTTTAAAGATTTAATCGGATTATTAATACTTTAAAGTTTAATTTTACTAGGCTTGCTATCGTAAAGGTTCTCTATTAATCGGTACTAAACAATTATATTTAAAGCAGGATTTTAATTTTTCGTAAAGCTAAAAAAGTTCGGTATTAGCAGTAATCCGTATTATAAATAAACCTAAGTAGTAATTTTAAAAAGCTTTAACGGGCCTTTAAAAAGCCTGTTAAAATCTATCTCAAATTAATTAATATTACCAGTTCTTAAATTACTTAAGTTTTAAAATACAACTCTAAATAAAATATATTTAAGCATAAAATAAATAACTGTCCGCGATAATTATCTTGGATACACTTTCCCTTTCCTTCGGATCTAAAAAGCAAACAACCTCCTTTTACCATCCGTCCGAATAACTTTATCCTAATCATCGCTGCGTCGCTGGTCATCTAATCGCACCTTTTCCAACTTGCTAATCAATACCTCCACTGCCAACCTAAACACCATAACACTTAAACTTAACAGAAAAAGTAAATCCCAAATAATACCGCCTAATAATAACCAAAGTAAATATTATCCGATTAACGTTAAAAAAATCCAAAATATATTTTATAACGTTTCTTTCCTAATTCCTACATTATATTAAAAAACGCTATTCCTTTTTCGATATTTTTCTTTTACATGCAAAACAAATAATTCCATAACCTTATTGCTTTTTCTGTTCGTATTTGCTATCCTATCTATATCGTCAATTTTATCGTCGTTACACTTATTTTAATTAATCCAAATCCTAATAGCCACGTCGCCAGCGACGTAACCTTAACTTCTTTAACCCTTATTAATCAAATCTTATATTTTATCTTATTACGTAATCTTCCTGTTAATATATATAATATTCTAAATTACGTAATCGGTCCAAAATTTAAGTAATTAATCCATGCTCCAAAGCCGGTCGCTTATACGCGTTCGTACTCTTTTACCGTCGTCCGAATAAAGCTGTTCTCGTAATAAGGCCTTAATTCAATAACTTTCTTTTATTAATCGTACAAAAAATCGCGTTTTTATTATAATTGCGATCGTTAATTGCATACCGCTCAAGTTATCATATCCGTAACCATTATCGTAATCGTATTCAAATCCAGATACATCTAATCAAAACCTCGTCCCTTTCGTTCCTCCGATTTGTTAATCGAAGATTAAGGTCCGTCAGCAGCTAACAAAAGCCAATATCCTCTCCTTAGCAACCACTTAAATTAAAACGGGAAAACTCAATTCCGATCAAAACATCTTTAATAAGCGGGTCACGATAAAAT
Organism: Monosporascus sp. mg162; assembly: GCA_004155945.1. Lineage (NCBI taxonomy): Eukaryota > Fungi > Ascomycota > Sordariomycetes > Xylariales > Monosporascus > Monosporascus sp. mg162. The sequence goes on along the minus strand of QJNY01000387.1, from coordinate 35,253 downwards.
AGCCGAATGCAACGGTAATAAAGGCAAACAAAAACACTGTATTTAGGTCCGTGTTGAACCAGACTAGAGATAAGTGTATAAGTAGACGATAAACGATAATGAACAGGTCTCGGGGTTGCGCCCAGCGGAAAAAGCTCCTAGAAATACACATGTGGAGCTGACTAACTGATCAGCCAAGCCATGCCCTCTGGCCCGGCACCCTACACCATTTCATTACCTAATTAACAATTCGTCGAAGTCCTGGGAAATCGTACTTTTTTTTTATAATCGTCTGATAGTTTTAAAAATGCTTTAATATTTATATAATAGATTTTCGTAGAATTCTTTAACGAATTACTTTTCTTGTTTTTAAGAGATGTAGATTTTGCCATGATATAGCAGTTAATTTTTGGGCTATCCATTTAACTGTTATACTTTTTTTTTGCTTTTTAATATTATAAGAATTTCGGAATTTTGTTAAAAGTTTTTGGAATAGGTTGCTTCAGGATTTTATATAACCGTAAGGTGCCGTCCTTTGTTTGTTGTAATATTCGCATTCGGCGTTTTAGAACTTTGGCATCGTAATTTCTTTTACAACTCAGGATATTTGCTTATATGTTTTTTTTTTCCTTTAATATAGTAGATTTGGAAATATATTTCTAGAAGAAAACTATCCAAGTTTCGTGGCGTTTATTTAGTTTTTAAGTCGTTATGAACCGGGTAACGTTTTTATAGTTTGAATAAATGTCGAAAGGCTTTTTATTTCTATTAAAAAAAGGTTTTTATTTTTTAAAACCGTTAATAATTGCCACTAGCTTTTTGTTGTAAATCTTGTGTCTAAGTTCTGCGTTTCACAAAGTCTTAAAGAAATAAGCTACTAGGTACTTTTTTTATTATCTTTTTATTGCTTTAAAACTGCGTTTAATGTATCGTTTAAAGCGTTTGTTTTTAGGCGTTTCCTTTTGTCGGCGTTTAAGCAATCTTATTATTGGCGCTTTCCTGGTAATTTCGTTTGCAAGTAGCTGAAAAGCTTTCTTAATTTTTTTTAAAAGTTTGAATTTGTTTTTCGATATAACGTGTCACACCAACGAGCTGCACACTTTTTGGCACTTCCCAGCAATGCACCCAAATAACTCAACCACAACACCTCAGATCAACTCAAATCAATCGCATGCTTCTTTGCTAACTGTGGCTACAGCTTCTCAACGAGTGCACGCATTATATCAAGGTTTGTTCCGGACGCCGTATTGCTATTTCTTTCTGCCAACCTGTATACGACCGACTAGCTTTCCACGCCTTCAAGCTAATATTACCCCAATTTCGTACGAGTGGAAGCCAACCGACAGGAAATCTATTATCCATCGAATACTGAATCTAAATATGCAGGCCTTTTTATCCGCATGCGATACGTTGGGGGTATATACGTCTGGGAACGTGTTGAAGGGCGTATTTGAAAGCGCGTCGCGAGACGGATTGCGGGACGGATTGCGGGGCGTATTAAGGTGTTGTAGGGCGTGTCGTAGAACGTATTGCGGGACGTGTCGGTGTTAATTTTGCAACAACTCGATACTACGTAATTGAATGATTAAAACAAACGTTTCTCAGAAAGAGAAATACTTGCTTTATAGGATAAACAAGTTCTTTTAGCCAGCAAAAAGGTCGTAGCAAAGAATTGCTTCTAACAGCTGCTGAAGGTAATCGGTCGCATATAGGTTAAGAGAAAGAAATGGCAATACGGCGTCTGCAACAAGGCTTGATATAATGCGTGCACTCGTTGAGAAGCCGTAGTTATAGTTAGCAAAGAAGCATTCGATTGATTTGAGTTGATTTGGGATGTTGGGGTTGAGTTATTTGGGTGCAGTGCTGGGAAGCACCAAAAAGTGTGCAGCTCGTTGGTGTAGTACGTTATTTTTTAATAATAAGTTTCGTTAATAGTTTAACAATATTTACATATCTTTTGATTAGATTACGTATGTAACCTGTAAATCCTAAGATCGGTCGGATATTTATAACGGTTGCCTAGTTAAGGATGGGCCAGTTTTTAACTATTTCCAATTTGGAGTCCTGGATCTAAATTTAACGGGAGGTAAGGGTAAATCCCAAATAATATAGTTTTTGCGTATATTATATACTTTTAGCTAGGTTAATTCGGATATTTGCTTTATTTAACGCTTTAAGAACTTGGAAAACATGTTTTTTATATTCTTTTAGCGTTTCGGAGTAGATAAGTATGTCGTCGAGGTAGACTAAGATATATTTGTTTAGAGACTTCCTAAATATGATTATAATTAAGCGTTAGAAACTGGCGGAGGCGTTAGTAACTTCTAAAGATATTATTCGGTATTTGCTATATCCGTATATTGTTCGAAATGTAGTTTTTTTTTAATTTTTTCCCTTTAACTATTTGATACGGTAAGAGCCATTTCGAAAGTTTAAAGCGGTAAATTGTTTAGCTTTGCTTACGTTTTCCCTTAAGGTATTTATCAATGTTAAGGGATAACCGTTCTTAATGGTAATGTTGTTTAGCTGCCGGTAATCGACTACGCGTCGATAAACCGGATTTCTATTTTGGTCGATTTTCTGTTTGCCGTCCTTGATTTTGAGTACTATAAATATACGGTATTTTACGAGGGATTCGGATGGCTAAATATAACCTCTTTTTAAGTTTAACTGGATGTTTTTTTATAAGGCTTTTACCTTTTCTGGATTTATATGGTAAATCTTGTAAAGCTTGGGATTATATTTTTTTATAAGTATGTAATAGTTCTATTATCCGTATAAAAGTAATTCGTGGTTTTTTCTGTCCTTAAAAAATCGTTCGAAACGTTAATATTTTAGGAGTATAGTATTAGCAGCGTTTGATATTTTAACTTTTCGGATAATATAACAAACCGTTTGGAACACTTTTTTAATAAAAGTTAATTCGTAATTTTAAGTAAACTGGCGAATTTTCCAGTTAATTAACGAATTCTTGGAATTAAGTTATAATATTCCCAAAATAATATCATAACTTAAAATGTCGGCGATATCAAATGTAAAATGCTTTTGGTATCTTGAAATTTATATTGGAAGTTTTTCGATTTCTTCAAAAATTCGTCCGTTATCGTACTTGGCCAAATTTCCATTAATTATAACGTTCCACACAAGCAAGCGAGCCACACAAGCGAGCGAGCCAAGTCTCTCAACTTTCCAACCTTCCAACTTTGATCATAAATTTCTCAACGCCAACAATATGGAAGGTCTTACAAAAGAAGCTAGGATGAACTTAGCCATTCAGGCTACCAAAAGAAACCCGAAACTTTCTTTTAAAAAGTTGCATTCTATATATGAAGTCTCCGAATCGACTTTGAAAGCCCGATACCACGGTCGATACGCCCGAACCGACACTGCCCCCAATGCGCGAAAGCTGACGCCGACCGAAAAGAAATGAATTGTCGAAAGAATCCTTAACCTAGATACGCGAGCGTTTCCTATCCGGCTTCAGCATGTTAAAGATATGGCTAATATACTGCTGGCCCAGCGCGTTACAGAATGCGTTAAAGTTAACTGGGCGTCGAACTTTGTTAAACGGCAAAAAAAAAATCCAGACGCGTTTTAATCGGAAGATCGATTATTAACGGGTTTTACACAAGAATCCAGAGACATTTCGCAAATAGTTCGAGCTTGTTCGGGCTACAATCGCGAAATACGGCATCGTAAAAAAGGATATCTATAACTTCGACGAGACTGGATTTTGATAAGGCTTTTCATGGCAACGGGCATGGTAATTACCAATACCGAAAATCGTAGAAAACCTAGATAAGCGCAACAGAAGAATAAAGAATAAGTTACAGTTATCCAGGTTGTTAATTTCCAACGTTGGGCTATGCCGCCATTTGTTATCATAACGGAGAAAATTATCTTGGGTCCTAATACCGCGATAATCTATTACTAGCAGCCGATTAAAAGATCGCATTAAGTAATAATGGCTGGATAACAAATAAATTAAATCTCGAATAGATCTAGCATTTTGACAAACATACTCGAACGCGTACGAAAAATTCGAAATGTTTCCTTATTTTTGACGGCCACGAAAGTTACCATTTAATGGAATTCGAAAAATACTGTGCTAACAACAACATTATCACGCTTTGTATTCCCGCGCATTCTTCGCATCGTCTCCAACCTCTTAACGGATCTTGTTTTTTTATTTTGAAACGCGCTTATTCGCGCTCTATCGAAAATCTAATACGACGCCATTATACCCATATTGCCAAAGAAGATTTTCTCGCCGCCTTTTACGACGCGTTCCAGGCTGCCATAACGTCCGATAACATCAAATTTGGATTCGCGAAAGCTGGTCTTGTTCCATTCAATCCTAATAACGTTCTTTCCGAATTAAAGATTCTTCCAGTTATACCTACACCGACCGTTTCCCTGCTAACCTCCGCCGGTTCCATTCGTTCCCCGCCCGCGAAAACCCCTAAAAATATCAAGGAAGCAACGCGGTATTTACGTTATTTGTAAAAGAAGATTAGAAACTAACAGGGTGGTTCGTTAAATAAAATAGCTAAATCGGTTTATCTTTTAACTAAAAGTTACTTGTTAATTTTGTACGAAAATATTTTTTTTCGGGAAAAAGCTACCCAATTACGTAAAACGAACCATATCTTAAGCAAACGTCGCAGGATTAAAAACAAACGTCTTTAAAAAGGAGGAATACTTACTGTATAAAAAGAACAAGCTTTTGTAGCTTAAAAAAAAAGGGGGTAATGAAAAAATGCAGCCAACAGCAGCTGGAAAGAGTTGTCGTAAAAGGGATAAAACCAAAGAACGGAAATGTGGCGTCTGCGGCACGCCTGGACATAATGCGCGTACTTATGTAGAAGTTGTAAATACGTCTAGCGAAAAAGAATCCGATTGATTTGAATCAATGCGATGTGTTGTTGTTAAGTTATTTGAATTTGTTGTTGCAAGGTGCCAAAAAACAGCTCGCTCGCTTGTGTGGCTCGCTCGCTTATATGGAACGTTACGTAATTTGTAAAAATTTAATTTATATTTTTAAGGAATGTAATATTTTCCAGCTACGGCTGGCGAAATAAAGTTACCTTTTACCTTAAAGTTAATTATGGCTTTAAAGATTTAGCTTTAGTATTAAATAAAAATCTTAATCTGGCTTCGAAATCCTTTTTTGCTTTATATAAGGTTTTAACTTGCATAACCTTTCGATGTTTTAATTTCAAAGGCCTTTATCGTTTTTAACCTGGTAATTTTATTCGCTAAAAAGCCTTTATATTCACGGGCTTTCTTGATTGCGTATTTGCTATATTTATCGTTTATACAAATGTATTATTTTCGTTAACCAATTTAGTATTTCGCCTTAATAATTTTTACTTTTAACGTCTGGAAAAGTTTTCGATTCGAAGTTAAGATTTCCCCAGCGTTTGCTTCCATATCCAGAAATTTATACATTAAGCATAGCATAAAGGTATAGCATAAGCAACTCTAAGTAATAACTTTTCGGCTTTGATCAGATTCCGGGTACAAGTAACAAAATCGGGGGTATTCAGACTATCGGAAAATTTCGATATATCTATAATCGTTATCAGCCTCGGTAAAAGTTTTTTTCGTTCCAACCGGGCTAATAATCGTTATTTTCTTTAGCTCGAAGGTAAATTGGATAATCGTTATCGTTACAGGCCGAAAAATGAAAAAAGCCGTACCTATTAACATGGTTTTGTTTAAGGGCTTTAATTTTAAGCTATACTACCCGCTTTAAGGATTCGCTGGATTCAGTGGTTTTTTGCCCATGGTTATTGGGCTGGGAACGCATTTGGCCATATTCGTAATGTATTTCGTACTTTTATATATTCAAATAACATTTGCATCTTAGCCTTATAGCTACCTTGGAGGCTGGTTATCCGGGATGATATTTACAGGCTTTAGCTGTTTGATTTTGGCAAATCGGGCAACGTTCGTATTTTGGGTCGCCGTTCGGTTTACAGTAGGTCGTCGCAATGGTATATTCCTGCTGGAAAAAGGTAAAATTGATTTCCTTTTCTTCTTCGCTTTTACTATTTATTTTTTGTTCGGCCGTTTGGGTCTTTCTTTAAGAGAAATTTCCCTTTTTAAAGTTCCTTTTAGCTGGAAAACAATATTGGTTTTTGTGATGGCCTTTCTTGTTATAATTAAAGCATTTAAGATTCGATTTATTCTTTTTAGGCTTCCTTAAAGTAGTATTTACTTTTTTTTTATGTCCAGTCTTTATTTTTGCTTCTTTAGGATTTGCTACTAAAACTTTGATCGTTCCTTTTTCTGTTAAAACCTTTTCTTTCCAGGTATTTATCAAAAATATATCTGTCGGCAATAATAACCTTATCAATATAATCTTAGAAAGGTCCTATTCTAAGTACCTTGTATATCTCGTCCTTAACCTATAAATTTAGGTTATCGTAATAAGGATAAAATAAAGCACTTTTCGGTAAGTGAAAAGTTGCTACAAGGCAATTAAATTCCGTCGTATATTTTAACTGTTAATATTGTTTGCTAGAAAAGGTACAACTTTTTTACGGCATTCTGCTGCTTATTTAAATATACAAACAAAGTTTGTATTCGTTCTTTCAAATACTTGTAATTACCGAAAATGTAATTAGCAAGGCCGGAAAATTCGATAAGATAATTTTCGAAGTGATTTTTTATAATTGGCTGAAACTATAGAAAAACCTTTCTTGCAGGTAACTAAAAAATAATTATTACTTTCTAATATTTTTCCGTTAAAAAGCTTTCATAAAACCTAAGGCAAAGTTTGGTCTAAACTAAAAATCCTTTTATATTTATGGTACTGTCGTAAGGTTTTAGGGGGTTAGCTTATAACTTTTAACCTTTGGCATTTTATAATAATAAAGGGTAAAATAATGTTCCCGTAGAATTAATTCGTACCAAATAAAGGCGATGTCGAAGACCTTTGCTATCGAGCAAGTTTAACATTCTCCTTTTTTATTTCCTGGAGTTCAGCTATCAAAATGCGCAATTTGTTGTCAATCGTAAGTTCTTTTTCTTTACCTTTCGGGCTGTCGGTTTTCTTTTTTTCTGATTCGTTTTCCTAAACCTTAATGGTTTTCTTAAAAGCCGGGAAAAGTTCTTGCTAAAAAGGAAAAAATCCTTCATAAAACTGAAGATTAAGAGGGACCATATTTCCGACTAGAAAAAGGACTTTTTTAGTAAAGGGTAGGATGTTTTAATCTGGTTATCGATTTTCTACTGGCTGGTAACAGCGATCGGGTATATCGTTTATCTTTTGAACGCCGTTTTATAATATCGTCTTTACTAGATTTAGGAGAACTTATGCCCAACTGGGCCTTAAACCATTCGTTGGCTATTCATCAAGAAGCTATCAAAATATAACGAACCTATTATACTACCATCTAAAGGTATAAGCAGTATCCGAAAATTGTTCTTGATTTGCAGGTAATAATAAAGAGAAAAATAATTCAATAATTTATTCGTTAAAGAAATTTAGGCACTTTTTCTTTAATCGAAAAACGTTGCCTTTAATTAAAAACATAGATTAATAGCTAAGGAGCGAAATTAAGTAGGCGCTATTCATAGAAGAAATCCATTCGTTATATATCCTTCTGTTTTTTATGTGTTATGGCCAAAGGCCTTGGCTCGATTGATAGACGGTCGGAGGTTGTGGGACGAATATCCGATGCGGGTTCCAAGGTCACGTAATTGGCTCGATAGGTTCGTAGCGTTTAATTGGCGTTAATACTTCGAGCTAGTCGAGCCGAGGGAACGGCTTGATAAATTCGAAAAAGTTCGACTACCAAAAAAAGAATTAAGCCGGTTCGAACCGGTTAAGCTAATAAAAATATATATACGTTTATTATTTTTTATAGTTTAAATAGTATTAGTTTGTAATAATAATTAATTATTTAAATTTATATTTACTATTACCAAACGTAATTATCGCTTTATTATTTAAATTTTTACGATATTACTGTTAATATAAACCGTACGATTTAAGTTTAATAGTTGGTTAAGTTTATAGCCGTTATACATTATAAGCTTTTGTTTAATAATACCGTTAAACTTTAAATAATATTTAATATTATTAAAATGTTAATTAATGCCGAAGTTACTGTTTTTACTTTTACTTAATAATTGCAAAAACGTATTTAATAATTTAAGGCCTATATTTAATAACTTACTGCTTAAGCCGCCGTTTTAATCGATTCGGTATTAACAACCGTTATTTTAAAATTTAAAGTTAAAAAATCCGAACTTTACGAGAATATAAAAAAATTTTAAAGTTTTTTAACTTAAGCCAAAATATATTTACGATTAAAAAAAAAAATCGAAGGTAACGCCGATAAAATCCTTATCGTAATAAAATTCCTTAAAGGGGACGTTTTAAATTAATTCGAGTTTACATTACGAAATTACTGAAAAAATGCAAAAAAAAAAATTAAAAAAACGGTTACTAAAGTTTTTTTCGAAAGTTACGTTAATTTCGAACAAAAGCTTAAGAACAATTTTAATAATCCGGACGTAAAATAAAAAATTGCATAAAACCTTTTATAATTTAAATAAAAGAGATTAACTTTTAAATATACTGTCGAGTTTAGGAACTTTATATTTAAGGTAGGATGGGTCGACGATAAAGACGATACCTTGATTGACGTTTTTTATAAAGGATTAAAAGATGATATTAAAAAAGAAATTATTAAAATCGAATATTTTAACGTATTCGATAAATATATCGTTAAAGTTATAAAGTTCGACAATCGATAATTTAAACGATAACAAAAATAACGTAAATAGTTTACCTTATAGTTTAAATTTCAAAAAGTTAATTAAGATCGAAAAGATTTTACGTTTTTTACCTTTGATAAAAATTAATTAAGATTTATAAAATTAAAGTCCATTTAATTAAAAGATAAGAAATTCGTTATTTGTTATAATTACGGTAAATCCGGATATATTACGCGAAAATATAGAAGCCCGAAAAAGGTATATTAGGTTTTAATTTCCGAAAACTAACATAAAAAAGAACTTAGCAACTGAAAAACGATTAATATAATCCGCGTTAAAAATAACGATAACCTTTTACTTGAAGTGCGATAAGGAATAAAAAAAGTAAAGAGATTAATTTAAGCAAAAGTTAAAAGGTTAAAAATGTTAAAATTATTAGATTTATTGTTACTTAATAGTTATAGGAATACGAAAAATAGAAAAAGTTAAATGACGATAAGTTACTTACCCGTATATAGCAAAAACGGTAGCAGAAAAATAATTAGTTAGTATTTAACGTATAGTTAAAGGAATACCGAAGATAGGACGAAAACATATACCTAGGAGAACCCGATTAATACGGAAAGTTTTACGCGGTTAGCTGTCGACGAACGCAGTACGAAATATACGAGGACGAAAAAAAATATATCGTATAACGAATTATGCGTATGTAGCGATAAGGCTTCGATTTTAAGAATCGAATTGGAAGTAATTTTAAGGATTAAAGGTGGTATCGTTATATACGAAAAGCCGTAACGATAGAAAAGATCGACGAGTTGACAGTTATTAAAAATTGGCTAGAAGGAAAATATTACCCTGTATATAAACATTAATGTTATTAGGAATAGTATAATTATTAAACGTAGGAAAAATTAATTTAAAGAATAATAGAAAAATATTATTGAAAAATGATTACCGATTTATAAATTTAACTAACCTTTACGGAAAACCCAAAAAAGCGATTAGTTATATAAAAAATTTTTTTTTTCGAACTGGAAAACCTTAAACCTAAAGTATATTATTATAGAAACGTTCCAGAATTAAATAGAATATTTAATAGTAACGTTACGCCGACAAGAGCAGCTGTTAAAATAAATTTAAGATAGGAATAAACAACTTAAAGAAAGAATTTAATAATTCGAGAATAGCTTAAAAGATTTAAGCCACCTGTAATAAAACCTTAAGCTGGCAAAAATAAAGGTAAATAATAATACCTTAAAAAAGTTTTAAATTCGATGCGAATAGTACGAAAAAAACTTATAACGGTATAAATACGAATTAAAAATAAGCGATATACTGTATTTGTAAACTGTGGCATAATGAAAGATAATTATATTGCTTTAAAAATAATTAACGAATTATAGCTAGTATAGAAAAACAAAAAACATTTTTACGAGGTCGAGAACGTCGAAAGTTAAATATTTAATTACGACGATAAATAGGTCCGATACGAAATTAATTACCTTAAAACCTTTATCGAAAAAAGAAGATAAATTATTAATTTCGACGTTATCTCTATCGAAAACTTCGATTTGATCCTAGGTTTACCATAGTTAAAATAGTATAACCCGGCTATTAATTGGAAAATTTAGGAAATAAATTACGATTTATTTTTTAACGATAAGTCAAACGACGAAAAATTTTAACATTTGATTAATAAGGTAAACGAATATAAATATAAGGAAACGGTAAAAATTTTATTACTTAAAAATATACGGCATATTAAAAAGAAAAGGGTATAATCGAAAAATACGACGTATTATTACTAACCTTAAAGCAAAATTTAAGTAAATAAACAACGATTTAAAACAATTGCCCGAAAATTTACTAAAATAAATGGTTAAAGTATTTTTATAATATTATAAGTACGATAAGTTATTTGGTAAAGAATTTGATACTAAATTGTTAAAGTATAGCGAATAAGATTACGAAATAGTTTTTAAAGATAGCAAAAGTACAGCTTTTTATCCGATATATATCTTAAATTATGTAAAATTATATATATTTCTCGATTACTTCGAAGATAAGTTTCGAAAAGGATAAATTCGACATTCCAAATTATTAGCTGGATATTTTATATTCTTCGTAGCGAAAAAAGAGAGAAAGTTTCGATTAGTAGTAAATTATTAACAACTTAACGATATTACCGTTAAAGATAGAACGCCGTTATTATTAATTATTAAAATAAAGAATTACTTGTAAAAAGTTAAATAATTTATAACTATCGATTTTCGAAATAGTTATAACATAATTCGGATTAAAAAGGGATACGAATAAGAAATAGCTTTTAGGACCAAATATAGCTTATACAAATACTTAATTACCTTTATGGGATTAATTAACGTACCAGCAACCTTTTAACGAATAATAAACCATATGCTAAAAAAATACCTAGATATTTTTATTATTTGTTACCTCGACGACATTCTTATTTACTTAAAAACGGAAGGAAAGTACGAAAAATACGTTTATTAAGTCCTATAAAGGCTGCAAAACGTTAAACTTTTGGTTAATACCGAAAAAAGCCATTTTTATAAACAAAAAATCAAATTTTTAGGATATATTATTACGCCAGAACAAATTTGCATAAACCTCAAAAAGTTATTAGCAGTTAAGGATTAGGCATAACTTATTAACGTTAAAAAAATACAAGCATTTTTTAAATTCGCTATTTATTACCGACGATTTATACGTAATTTTAGCAAAATAGTTATATTATTAACAGAACTTACCAAAAATATTAAATTATTTAAATGGATTCCAAAAAAGGAAATAATTTTCCAGCAAATTAAGGACGCCCTTACTAATAAACCAGTATTAATTATGTACGACCTAAAGCGATTAGTTAAGCTAAAAACCGACGTTTCGAATTATGCCTTAAAAGTTATATTTAAATATCGAAACGATTAAAGAAAACTTTACTTAATTATGTTTTATTGTTATGAGTTATAAGAAGCAAAACTAAATTATCCTATTGACGATAAGAAGTTCTTAGTTATCGTTAACCCTTTTAAAAAATTCAGATATTACCTTAAAGGTAATATGTACCAAATCAAAATATATACAAATTATAAAAACATTACTTATTTCTTTACGATACGAAAATTAATCGGAAAATAATTACGTTATATAAAAAGTTTTTTTTAAATTCGATTACGTTATTATTTATCGAAAAGAATTAAAAAATGGCAAAATAAACGCATTTAGCAAACGACCTAATTAAAAAAACTTAAAGTTAAAATATAATAGATAATCTTCGATACTATACCCGAAAAATACTTAAAACAGCGACGAATTGCTGCGATACGGGCAATACCATCTGATATATATTAACGTATTTAATAATATAATACCAATTAACTAGTAAAGTATAAAATAGATAAAATATACGTAGCCGAAAACCTATAAAAGGATTTAATACGAAACGTATACGAATATTTTATATATAAATATCCAGGGATTCATAAAACCTTAAAACGTTTATAGCGGATATATTACTTTCCTAAGATAAAAATTACAGTATAGAAAGTTATAGGATAATGCGATATTTACGCCAAAGTAAAGGTACGACGATATAAACCTTACGGAAAATTATAACCTTTAGTAATCGCTAAACGATTATAAAATTCGATTATTTTTAACTTTATTTCTAAGCTTTTATTATTAAAAAAACCAATTATAAAAGTATATTACGATAATATTTTCGTAATCGTTAATTAATTTATAAATTTCTTATATTTTCTACCTTATAATAAGGATACCGATGCAAAATAATTTGCATATACTTTCCTTAAATATATTTTTAGTATTTACGGACTTTTAACGAAAATTGTTTCGCATAAAAGTACTACTTTTATTTTGAAATTTTGCCAAAGATTGATAGCTTAATTTGGATTAAATTACAAATTATTTAACGTATTTAGATTTTGAACAGACGGACAAACAGAAAAAATTAACCAGACGTTAAAAACGTATTTACGGTATTATATTAATTACGAATAAAACAACTAGGTCGAGAAATTATTAGCTACATAGTTAGCTTATAATGCTAATTATTACGAAAATATTAAAATAACGCCAATAATTACTAATTTTGGATTTACACCTAAAGTTTACCGAAATTTATATAAAAACAAACTAATTAACATTAAAGCAAGTTTTATATTAAAACGGCTAAAATAGCTGTACGCGGAAATGAAATTAAAGCTTAATTTCGTACGTAACTAGATAATCAAATACTATAACCAAAAAATGTTAAAGGGATTAACTTTTTCGGAAGGGGAAATAGTTTACTTAGTTACCAAAAACATCCAAATTAAGAAGTTAAATACAAAACTCGATTTTAAATATATCGGTTTATATAAAATCGTTAAGAAAATCTTAGAAAATAATTATAAATTGGAGTTACCGTTAAAGGTTAAGCTTTATTTAGGTTTTTATGTTTCCTTATTAGATTTAGCTGCAGATATAATTAAAGTTAATACAGGATAAAATTAGGACGAAGAAATTATAGAAGATGTACCAATTTATAAGGCAGAAAGAATATTAGATATATGCAAAGAAAAGGGATTTACTTAGTACTTAATTAAGTAAAAAGATTACTTAAATTTCGAAAATATCTAGGAACCCGCGAAAAACATTACGAACGCTTAATGTCTTTTGAAAAACTTTTACTAATAAGCCCGGAAGCGCTAGAGTTAAAAGTACTTTAGTTTAGGTTACTTAAAAAAGGCCAATCGGCGGGTAGGGAGGTTTGCGTTAACGTAATTTTAACTTTTAGCTGTTATTATTTGCGTTTCAAACGTTCGAATATTTTTATTGCTTTCGTACGTTTAATATTTTTACGCAGTATTTCGATTTTACGTTTAAGTAAAAGTTTTTTTTTAACTTCGTAAACGACTTAAGTGACCGAGTAACTTCTTTAATTGTTGTTAAACCCGAAGGAGTCTTTTTTTAATGAAACGTTTTTAAAGTTTAAGACGGTTTTTTTAGCGATTAACCGGTTATGTTCGGCTTTGGAAGGCCCGAATAGGTTATAAAGATTATTGTATTCGGTATAGCGAACGCATTTTTTAAAATTAGGATAAGCTTTATAAGTTTCTTTTTTAGATTTGTAGCGCGAATAAGAAAACGCGAATATGTTAAAATTAAGGGTATAAATTCTTCGAGATAAAACTAAGGCGTTATTACTTTTGAGAGATTTTTATTTTTCGATACGACCTGATATAACGGATGGATATTAGAAAAACGATATGAAAAAGGGGAAGTTATTTACTAAATAAGTGCGATAAATAAAATTAATCTTTAAACGCAAAGATTTTAGGAAAGGGGAGATCGTATTATAGTTAAAGGCTTTAGTTCGATTGATAAACGGTCGGAGGTTGTAGGACGAATTTCCGATGTGGGTTTCAAGATTACGTAACTGGCTCGATGGGCTCGCAGCGTTTAATTGGCGTTAATATTTCGAGCCAGTTGAGCCGAGGAAACGGTTCGATGGATTCGAAGGAGCTCGATTACTAAAGGGAGGATCGAGCCGGTTCGAGCCGGTCGAGCTAATAGAAGTATATATACGCTTATTATTTCTTATAGTTTAAATACTACCAGTTTGTAATAACAATTGGTTACCCAGATTTACATTTGCTATTATTAAACGTGACTATCGCTTTATTGCTTAAATTCCTACGATACTACTGCCAACATAAACCGTACGACTTAGGTTTAATAGTTGGTTAAGCCCATAGCCGTCACATTATGGGTATGTCGTACATCTGTGTAATTTGGATGATTTAGACCCAGATCACCTAGATTACCTAGATCACCTAGACGCCAAGCTTTCCTCGTCCGAAGTTTATCTGGGGCGAGTTCGCGCTAAGCTTTAAGAGTGGCTGCTCTCAAGGCGGGAACCACTGTTCTTGTAACACTAGCATCGTTTTGATATTTTCGTAATAGCTAATGTTACAAGTTAGTTGTATAACTGGTAATCTTTTAATCTTGTTGTTTTATTCGTAATTAATATTGTATTATAAGTACGTTTTTAACGCTCGGTTAGCCTTTTCCGTTTATAGGTTTGTTTAAGGTTTATATGCGTTGGATAATTTGTGATTCAATTCAAATTAAGTTCTTAGTTCTTGCCAGAATTTACATGTAAAGGGAATGTCTTTATCTAAAACAATTTTTGTTAAAATTTCGAAGGTACCGAAAATATATTTAAGAAAAATGTATGCAAATCGTTCTGTAGCGATATTATTTTTATATGGTAGAAAATAAGAAAATTTCGTAAATCGATCAATGATTACGAAAATGCTATCGTAATGTACTTTTGTAATAAAATGGTGCAGGGTGCCGGGTTAGGGGGCATGGCTTGGCTGATCAATTAGTTAGCTCTACATATGTATTTCTAGAAGCTCTTTTCGCCGGGTGCAACCCCGGAGACATGTTCATCATCATCTACATATATACCTATGTCCATTTTAAAGTCTGGTTCAACACCATCGAAATACAGTTTTGCGTTTGCCTTCATTACCGCTACACTCGGCTAATCTATTGTAATACCGTCTTTAAAAATGCTCTGATCAGGGCTGAGTCTTCCCGTCCGAATTCAAGTAGCTGCCAAGGAGAGGATACTAGCTCTTGTTAGCTGCCGACGGACCTCGATTTCCGATTAACAAGTCGGAAGGAACGGAAGAGACGAGGTTCTAATTAGAAGCATCTCGATACGGATACGACTCGACTACGACTATGCTTACAGTAACGATAACTTAAGCGATATATAATTAACGACCGCGATTATAACAATAACGCAACCCCTTCTACAATCAATAAAAGAAAACTGTTGAATTAAGGCCTTATTACGAAAACAGCTTTACTCGGACGACGGCGAAGGAATATAAACGCGCATAGGCGACCGGTTTTAAAGCATGGATTAATTATCTAAGTTCTAGACCGAGTGCGTAATTTAGAATATTATACGTAATAACAGAAAAATTACGTAACGAGATAAAATATAAAATTTAATTAATAAGGGCTGAAAAAGTTAAGATTAGGTCGCTGGCGACGTGGTTATTAAGATTTGGACTAATTAAAATAGGTGCAGCGACGATAAAATTAACGATATGGACAAAATAACGAATACGAGCAGAAAAAGAAATAGGGCTATAAAGTTATTTATTTTATATGCAAAAGAAGAATATCGAAAAAAGAATAACGTTCCTTAATACAATGTAGGAATTAAAAGCAAAACGTTAGAAAATATATTTAAAATCTTTCCAGCGTTAATTGGCTAGCATTTTATTTAATTATTATTAGGCGGTATTATTTAAGATTTACCTTTTTTATTAAGATTAAATGTTATAATATTAAAGTTGGTAATAGAAATATTCATTAGCCAGTTAGAAAAAGTACGGTGGGATAACTAGCGACGCAGCGATAATTAAGATAAAGCTATTCGGATAAAGAGTAAAAAGAAAACGTTACTTACCTTTTAAGTCCGAAAAAACGGAGAAATATACCCAAAATAATTATCGCAAATAACTATTTATTTTATGCCTAAATATATTCCGTTTAAAACAGCATTTTAAAACTCAAATACATTAATGATTAATAATATTAATTAATTTAAAATAAACTTTAACAGGTTTTTTTTAAAAGTCTATCGAAGGTTTTTAAGATTATTATTTAAGTTTAGTTTTAATATAGATTATTACCAGTACCGAATCTTTTTAATTTTACGAAATATTAAAACTTTGCTTTAAGTACGAACGCTTAATACCGATTAATAAAGAACTCTTATAATAGTAAGTTTAGTAAAGTTAAACCATAAAGTAAGAATAATCCGATTCAACCCTTAAAGTTAGCTAAAAATACGATCATTTAAATATTTTTTAAATCGTTATTAATATAACGTTCCACACCACCTCACCGGATGCACCACCTCACCGGATGGTTCTTGGCATTCCGCAGCAACAAATTCAAATAACTCAACAACAACATATCGCATTAATTTAAATCAATCGGATTCTTTTTCGCTAGATGTATCTATAACTTTAACACAAGTACGCGTATTATGTCCAGGCTTGCCGCAGACGCCATATTTCCGTTCCTTAATCTTAACCCTTTTACGACGACCCCTTCCAGCTGCTATTAGCTGCATTTTTTCATTACCCCCTTTTTTTTGGGCCAGAAAAGCTTGTCCCTCTTGTATAGTAAGTGTTCCTCCTTTTTAAAGACGTTTATTTTTGGTTCTGCGACGTTTGCTTAAGACGTAATTCGTTACGCGTAATTAGGTAACTTTTTCCTAAAAAAGAATATTTTCGTATAAAATTAATAAGTAACTTTTGGTTAAGAAATAAAACGATTTAATTATTTTAGTTAACGAATTACCTTATTAATCTTTAATCTTTTTTTGCAAGTAACGTAATTACCGCGTTACTTCTTTAATATTTTTAAGAGTTTTCGCAGACGGGGAACGAATGGAACCGGTAAAGGTTAACGAGAAGACGGTCGGCGTAGGCATAATTAAAAGAACCTCCAATTCGGAAAGAACGTTATTAAAATCGAATAGAATAAGATTAGCTTTCGCGAATTTAGATTTGATGTTATCGGACGTTATGGCAGCTTGGAAGGCGTTGTAAAAGCCGGCAAGGAAATTTTCTTTGGTAATATAAGTATAATAACGTCGCGTTACGTTTTCGATGTACCGCGAATAAGCGCGTTTCAAAACAGAAAAGCAAGATATATTAAGAGGTTAAAGCCGATGCGAAAAAAGCGCGGGCCTATAAAGCGTAATAATGTTATTGTTGGCGTAGTATTTTTCGAATTTTATCGAATGGTGGCTTTTATGGCCGTCGAAGATAAGGAGACGTTTCGAACCTTTCGTACGCGTCCGAGTATGTTTGTTAAAATGCTGGATTTATTCGAAACCTAATTTATTTATTATTTAGCTATTATTACTTAATGCAATTTTTTAATCGGCTGCTGGCGGTAGGTTATCGCGGTATTAGGATTTAAGATAATTTTTTCCCGCTATAATAATAAATGGCAGCATAGCTTTATTTTGGAAATTAACAGCTTAAATAATTATAACTTATTCTTTATTTTTTTGTTGCGCTTATTTAGGTTTTTTACGTTTTTTAGTACTGGTAATTACCATGCCCGTTGTTATAAAAAGCCTTATTAAGAATCCAGTTTCGTCGAAGTTGTAAATATCCTTTTTTACGATGCCGTACTTTGCGATTATAGCCCGAATAAGCTTGAACTATTTGCGAAATGCTTTTGGATTTTCGGATAGGATCCGTTAATAATCGATTTTCCGATTTAGATACGTTTGAAGTTTTTTTTGCCGTTTAACAAATCTCGACGCCCAGTTAAGTCCGACGCGATCCGTAACGCGCTGGGCCAGCAGTAAATTGGCCATATCTTTAACGTGCTGAAGCCGGATAGGAAATGCTCGTGCATTTAAGTTAAGGATTCGGTCGACAATCGATTTTTCTTCGGTCGGCTTCAACTTTCGTGAATTTAGGATAGTATCGGTTTGGGAAGGTTTACCGCAATATTGTACATGTAAGGTAGATTGGGGGACTTTATAGATAGAATTAAGTTTCGCATAATTAAGTTTTGGGTCTTGTTTCTTAGCCTAAATGGCTAGGTTCATTTTTGCGTTCCTTGTAAGCCGTTCCATATTGTTGGTGTTGAGAAATGGACAATTGAAGTTAGGTAATTGGAATGTGCTAAAAGTTATCCGGTGAGGTGGTGCATTCGGTGAGGTGGTGTGGGACGTTACCGAAAGGATAAAAAATTATATTAATCCAGAAGTTAAAGGTATTTACAAGACTGGAAATATCTATACCGAACGTAATACCTTTTAGATTTATTCATTACTTTAATTACGGCTTCTCTGCTGATATTATGGATAAACTTTTGTTTTTTATAATCCTTCTAGATTTATCGGCCTTTCCTGACCTTCGTCTTTTAAAAACTAAAGTTATCGATTAACTTAAAAAGGCTAACAAAATATTTACGAGGTATAAGCTTAATGAATTTGAGATAATCGCCGAGTTATCTTATTAAACCGATAGTTTCTTTATAAAAAACAGGGTTAAAGCCGTATCTAATAAAGCGACTTAATAAGACGAAACGTTTAAGCGTATCTTAAAAACCTTTAAGCTGCACAATTTAAAGCAGATTCGGACCGCTAACAATCGATTAAAGACTTTAACGAAATAAGCTTAATGCGGTATTTTTAATTATATTTATAAGTACTGGTTAAAGCATAGTGCTAAGGTTAAAGATATCCTGAAAAAAGCTAAGCAAAAAGATGAAATAGTTATTAAAAACGAAAATCTTAAATGCTTAGTAAAAAGGTTGTTCGTTGGCTGTTTTAAAGAGATTTTTAATATTTCGTCCATAAAGCTAAATAATTTGTACCTATTTAGTTACGATAATGCTTCGATATTGATTAAAGATTGAGTCTTAAATAAAGTAGGATTTTTTTAAATATAAAGGACGTAAGCGATAGTAAGAAGATATCCGTTTCGATATTAATTAAGAAAAAAAGAAACGGTTTTACCCGACTTAATAGCCTAAGCAATAACGACCAGGGAACCTTTAACCGCAACCAAAAGTATCCAACCGTACTAATTAGGTGTTAAAAATTACGAGTGCGCTGCAGAACTTAAAGATCGTATAAGCCCGATAGATTCAAAACTTAAAGGCTTTTAAAAAAGAAATACGTAATCGAAAGGCAGCCCGGATATTATAATATTACGTTCCGCCGGGATAAAAGGTATTTTGGGCATATAATTATAGTGCCGACCTGTCGATTAATGCAGTTAATTTCTAGCCGGATAAATTTAGTTAATTAAGTTTTTACTTTGGATAAGGTAAATACCGAAGTCGAAACGGTTGTCGTAAAGACTATGAAGGTTAAAGTAAATGCTTTAATAATTTGGATTAAGGTATTTATTAATTTTGTTTAAAGCTAGGATATATTATACAAAAGTGCCGTTTATTTGTTAACAAAAAAATTATAAAGTTGGTTTTACTCGCCGCCGACGGATATATTATCTGCTGAGGAACTTTAAAAGCTAGAATAACGTTAACAAGAATTTAATTGTTTAACTTTAAAAAGTTAGGCGATCGAGCAGCAAATCCCGGTTTGGAAAAACATTTTAAAATGGATCCATGGTTAGCTAGCCTTTTTTATCCGATTTAATAAAAGAATGCGGTATTTTAATCGGCGAAACCACATTTTCCGGGGCGTAAACAGTTAATTAATTAACCCCGACCCGGCTACTAATAATCTAACTAAATTTTAAAAGCATATTACGATCTTGAAACCAAATCGACAGGAGCCAGATATTAATTAAAACAGGGTAACCGAAATCAGCGTAACCCATATCGTCGATCATGACGAGGAGCCATTTTATAAAAAGGTACCGTTACGTAAATAGCTATGGAGTAACCCTGTCGAAAGCAAAGGTACCCGGTATCTAAAGGAATCTGAGCTTTAGAAAACGAGGATTCTGATCAGCCGATTATGCTTATTAGCGTCATAATGGTTAGGCGTTTTAAAAATAAAGAAAAGGAATCTAGAGGCGTAAAAAGGAACAAAACCGAGTACGAAACTGATGACGACGAACTAATGTACGAAGGACCCTCGTTTTATAATATGGAAGTCGGCGCTCAGACAAATAATACCCCTCAAAATAAACAATACTACCCAGACGGATAACACCCTTACCCATAAAGGCTTGGTCGATAAGCATGTAGTTAAATTCCGGGAAAATAAGATCCGGAAAAACTTTAAAAGGAAGTTTAAGATTACTTGGTCCAAATTAATCGAAGTTTGCCCAAACTTCGGAAAAGCTTTCAAGAATTTTATAGCCTCTAAGACTTTAAAGGTACTTAATCGCAAAAATAAAGAGACGATTAAGATAATCGAAATCGAAGTACAAGGATTAAAAGTTCCAAAAGTAATAAAACCCGCTAGGATTTTTACTATGAATATCGGTTATAAGGCAGAGAGCCAAAAGAAAGCAAAACTTTTATCGGTCCAGCAATACAGTCCAGCTAAATATATTACCCCATTGGTTAGACTAGCAGTTAAAGTAAGCTATAAAAGTAGCGAGGACCTAATTAGTAAAGTTATCGATATTGGAGCCGAATTAAGCGTTATAGCTACGTCGTACGTTAAGCGACAGGGACTAGCTATGCGATAAACCCGCGTATCATTTTTGAGTTTTATTCCCAAAAAAGGACTTTATTCGAAAACATAGTCGAAATTCCCGTTTAGCTAGCTGGCCGATTAATTACCATTTTGTTATTTGTCGTTAATAACTATTACGTTACGTAGTTATTAATCCTAGGATTTAACTTTATGGCCCAATCGAAAATAACGCTTAATATGGATCCGGACGTAATGGAAGGAACCCGAAAGTTTGGCCTGTTAAAGATTATTATCCCCTTGGTTCCTGCTGGAAAAGTTACGCGCAGTATCCGTAGTGATAAAAAGCTTAAAAAAAGCAGCCGGTAAAATAGTAAGCCGCTTTACTGGCGAAAGCAAGCCTATAAGCGAAAAGATAAATGAGTATGTTATAAGCCCTTATATTTTCTTAATTAGTGATATTTATGCTAATTAGGACCCGAAAACCATTTAAAAAGCTATCGGTGACAAACTGGAACCCGGAAATAAGATTTTAAGCCAGTTTAACGACGAGGAATTAGTATATGCTTTTTATAGAATATTATAAAGCGAAATGCAATAAAAGATTAATAATAACCGGACCGTCCAGATTAATACGATATAAAACCTTAAGTGGAAAAAGGTAATCTCTGTTGACGATGCACCCTTTGATAAATTAATACCTCCTAAAAACCCGAATTAAAAGGCTAATAAATTCGAGAAGGTTTAGCAAGTTATTAATCAAGCTAGGAAAAAGCCTGATAAGCCTGGTACACCCTTGGCTGCTTTATTTTCTAAATTTACTATTATGTCCCAAGGGACCCGATTTACTAAAGGACGCGCCGACGAAGTTCTTAATTAGTTACGGAATAAGTTTACCTGTATAAAAATGCTTTTTTTAAGGGAATGCTTTTTCGTAAAAAAGTTACCTTAACCTAGGTTTGGAAAAAGAGTGGCAAAATCAAATTGAGTGTTGTACCAGATTATAAGATTCGAACGATCCCTTATAAGGCATAGCAAGCTAAAGGCATAATAATGCCAGCGAGTATCAAAAATAAGCTGATCGAAGTAGTACGAATGCGTATCCAGTAAGGTATTTTCGAATAGTCCTATGCTGCATATAAAAATGCTTAGTTCCTAATCGAAAAAAAGGATGGTAGTTTCCGATTAATTAATTCTGTAACCAAACTAAATACTGTTACTTTGCGAAATGTTTTTACACCGGATAACTGCGACAGAATTTCCGCGGATTTTGCTATATGTTCTTTAATTGCCTTGGTGGACTTTTTTTAGGTTACGGTCAGGTTACTTTGGCTTTAATTAGCAAATATTTTACTACTTTCGCAATACCGTTAAAACTTTTAAGGTATACTATTATGCGTTAAGGGTTTACTAACTTTGTAGCTTATTTCTGCCGTATAGTTGGGAAAATTTAAGATGATTTAATGCCCGATATCGCCCTGCTATTTATTGATAATATTAGAGTTAAAGGTCCGAAAATAAGATATAACGATAAGGAAATTTTTCCGGGAAGTCAGCGATTCGTTTATAAGCATATCGTTAACATAGATAAAACTTTTTTTAACTGTAAGCTTGCTGGTGCGACGATTAAAATAAAAAAGTTTTAATGGTATTAAAAAATAACCTTTATAATCGGATTTATTTGCGGAACGAATAGGTGGCGACCAGATACAGTTAAGGTGGAAAAGATTTTAAATATCCAGTTATATTAAAACGTTTTAGAAATTAAGGCTTTTTTAAGTATTATCGTTTATTATCGAATATTTATTATGCATTTCGTTATTAAGATAAAGCTTTTTATACGCTTATTCCGGAAGAATTGACCTTTTATTTAGGGCCTCGATTAAAACCGCGTAATAAAAAGCGTTAAAAAAGCAATTATTTCTGTTCCGATTTTAATTACCTTGGATTAATAAGCTTAATGCCGGAAATATTATTGTGAAAATAAACGCGAATAAAGAAAGTTTTAAAGTTACTTTCGGTTAACTAATTAATAAAATGGGATATTCCGTACGCTTTAGAAGTAATATCTGGAAAGGTATTAAGCTGACTTACGACGTTGACAAACTGGAATATCGAATTATTTTTAAGATTTTAAGGAAATTCCGGAATTATATTTATAAAGTTCGATTTGTATTAGAAATTAACGTTAAAGTATTAGTAACTTAAATTAAGAATTTTTTAAGCTTTTAGCGTGGTATTATAATTATTCGTTAAATTGCTTAAATAAAAATATTCGAATTCGAAATTAAATATATTCCCGGTAAAAAGAATATAACAGCGGACGGTTTGTCTCGAAAGTTACCTAAAGCCTTTAATGCGTTAAAAGATTAATGGAAGGGAAAAATTAATAACTTTATTAATACTCAGCTTAATGTTATTCGGTTTAACCTTATTTTAACTGGTATAGCTTTTATACTTATTAATACAGATCGGCGATAAGGACCTTTTTATCGTAAATTGGTTTAAGGAGTTGCAAAAGTACGTTAGATTCCTAACGATATTGGATTTTCCTAATCGGCTTTATAATGCTTTAAAAAGAAAGAAAAATATTTTTAAATCCGAGGTTTTGACCTACTTTATTTAGGACGGTATTTCTTGGCGCAAGGCAAATAAAAAATACGGCAGCCGGCGAGTGGTTAATACCGAACAAAAGCAGCTTGCGGTAATTAGCCAATGTTATAAATATTGTGGCAATAAATGGCGAAATTCGATTTATTATTGCATAGCAGCTTTGTATTATTAGCGTGGTATTTTTGGCCATATTCGGAAGGTAATGCTTACATATATTAAATGCCAGAAAGCAGCCGATCGACGTTTCGAAAAGGGCCATGGATTTTTACAACCGATTAATATAATTATTATCTAAGTAATCGATATGTGATTTATGCTTAATAATAATGGTTACAAAGTTGCTGTCGAAGCTAGGTACGAATTATTTGATTATTTGGAAATTAAAGTTTTACTATTAATTACGTTAATAGGTTTAGGAAGTTTTTAGATAAGTACGTTTTTTATCAACATGGAATCCCGATTAAAATTAAGATTAACAGAGGTTTACAGAATAAAGGCGAGGTTATTAAAATTTGCAACGTATTAAGGATTAAGAGGAAAGTTGATACTACTTATATAGCCTGGCGATAAGGTCTAGTTAAGAAAGGATACGTTCCGATCGTTAAAGCCTTAATAAAAGCGACAAATAGAATTAGCAAAGAATTGGTTAAGCTTTTACCTAAAATGGTCTGCGCCGATAGTACTATTATGAAAAGTTATAGCCTTAGCCTTTATAAACTACTATACGGATAAAAAGCGCTTTTACTGATCGAAATAATTCTGCCGATATGGAGAATTATGATTTAGGACCTAGATACGCCGAGAAAAAATTTGATTACGTAAAGGATTCGGCTTTTAAAGAGGAAAGCTAAAGACGTGGCTAAGGTTACCAAGGTAATCGTTGATTAACGTCGTAAAGCTGTTAAATTGGCGAATAAGAGAGATAAAAATAAAATGAGAGATATATTTTTAGAAGTGGACGACTTGGTATTGTTATATAATATGTTACGATATATAAATATATTTAGAGATATAAAGCTGGACTACCGTTGGATTGGCCCGTATTTAATTAATAATATTAATAGTTGAAGTATTTACTATTTGAAGAAAATTAATGGAACGTAGTTATGTGCTTTTTTTGCTAATAAACTAAAGCAATTTATGAAAGATAACAAAGAATATTAAAAGCCGATTAACTTATAAGAAAATGATTGGACGAAATTATTTTTGATCAGCGCAACGATATGATGTCGGATACTTCAGATGCTGTAAATATCGAGCTACCTGAAGATTGGCAGCTTAAAGCTTTAAAGCCTATGAAAATAAATATTAAGATACAAATATTAAGTAGCCGACTTGAAGGTTATGCGGTTGTGGACAATAGCGATACGACAGAAATGATAGGATTAGGAAAACGGAGGAAATTAACGCGATTAATTGCGAGGAATTAAAGTATAATAATTCCTTTAAAATGCCTTAATTCTTTTAAGCTTTTACGAATTTCTGTAAATTTTTTTATTGTTTCGTTTATCGATATTTTATATGATAACCATTATGCTTTACTTATAATTAATACGTTCCGGTTATATTCGCTCGGAACCGGAGATTAGTGATAAATTTTTTTTATTTTGCTTATAATTAATTTTGATCGAATATTTTAATAATGGAACAAGTTTTTGCGCGAATGATTTTTTAATTCGTGGTAATCGTAAAAAGTTATTTTTAAATGCCTTAAACCGTTCGTTCCCGAAGGTATAGTTGTACTTTTCGATAAATCTGATATAATTATTATAGGCTTCGTTAAAAAAGCTAAAAATCGATTAGTACTTAAAGAATAGGTATATTCCGTATTAATTAAAATATTTCGATATTATATGTCGTCTTTTGCAAAGTGTGACGGCTATGGGCTTAACCAAAAATTAAACCTAGTCGTACGGTTTATGTTGGCAGTGGTATCGTGGGAATTTGAACAATAAAGCGATAGTTACGTTTGGTAATAGCAGATATAGATCTGGATAACCAATTGTTATTGCAAGCTGGTGCTATCTAAACTTATAGGAAATAATAAGCGTATATATATTAGTTTTAGCTTAAGATGCTTAAGCGGCTTAAACCTTTGAGCCCGTTAAGCCCTTTGAATCGGCCCTTATTGGCTTAAGGGGTTTAAAGTGCTAAGCGCTTTGAGACTTTTGAGCCAGTTACGTAATCTAGGAC
The DNA here is from genome assembly GCA_004155945.1 of Monosporascus sp. mg162. Lineage (NCBI taxonomy): Eukaryota > Fungi > Ascomycota > Sordariomycetes > Xylariales > Monosporascus > Monosporascus sp. mg162. Next base: position 9,536 of record QJNY01000387.1, on the reverse strand, counting down.
CCATATCGGAGATATCTTCCATATTCTCCGACCGTTTTTTTTATGCCAGGGTCTTTTAGTTATAATATAATTTCTCCCTTTTTAAGATCTTTATCTTTAAAGATTAATTTGTTTGTCGTATTTGTTTGGTAAGTAACTTCCTTTTTTATATATTATTTTCTGTTTTTTAACTGCTATATCAGGTCGTATTAAAAAGGAAAGATTTCGTAAACGTAATAACGCTTTAATGTTGTCAAAACGAATCGATACTGTTAATTTTATTATGTTTTTTAATATATTCTGTTTTCGTTACAAATTTAAACGGAAGGTTTGCAAGGTATATTTTAATCCGGAGAAATGCTTTCGTTGCGTCAAGTATGGTCATATTTGTAATTTATTTGGTCTTTTAGTTTTTAAATATTAACGGCTTTTGGATAAAGAGGAGCGATTGGAAAGGAAAGAAGAACAGGCGCGAAAGGCCTTCCGTTTTGCCGCTACTAAGATCGATCGTCTTTAAAAGCTGCGTAATGTTTTACGCCAGCGCGGGGTTGAAATGTTACGTCGGGGTATCCAAGGTGCAAAGGCGATAGAAGAATTTGATCGTCTAGAACGAAAGCAATAGTGGCTGGAAGCTGAGGTTGCGTTAGCGTAGACCATCCTGCCTGCCGACTGGCCGTTTGGTAACCTAGACTGGAGTAGTTTTATCCTAGCGCTTCCGGCGTTGCTGGTGAAAGCCTTTTAGGAGGCGTTGGGCGTTCGTAAGGTTTTCAGCGGGTTTCCAGGTGTTTCCGGAGTTTGGGTAATTTTTTTACATAACTAGGTACTGGGTAAGCCCCTTTTTTTTTACGTATATTTTGTATTTTTTCTGTTTCGTAAATTGGTATATCCTTTATAATTTTTCCATCTTTAATTTATTTTTTTTAACTTTGATCGTATCGGCTGTTAATTCCAATAGGGAAATATGAAAGATTCGATTGAATTTGACTTTCGGCGGTAGTTCCAATTTATAGTTGTTTTCTAAGACTTTCTTAGCAATTTTATAGGGGCCGATATATTTAAAATCGAGTTTTTTGTTAGGCCTTTTGGTTTGAATGTTTTTGGTAGTTAGGTAAATTATTTTCCTTTTCGAAAAGCTTAATTTTTTTAACCTTTTTTTGGTTGTAGTATTTGCTTATTTGGTTACATACGAAATTAAGTTTTGATTTTATTTTTACCTATAGCTGTTTAATCTGTTCTGAAGTGAAAATTACTTTAACGTTGGCTAATCCATCTTTTTGTGAATTTCGATAAACTTTAGGTATAAAACCAACATTAGCAGTTACTGGCCTTATTTTAATATTTTCGTGGTAATTAATGTTGTAAGTTAATTGTATAATTAGTAACTTTTTAACTTAATTATTTTGTTCGTAGTTAATATAATATCGTAGATACGTTTTTAACGTTTAATTTGTTTTTTTTATTTGTTCGTTCATTTAAGGTTTTAATGCGCTAGATAATTTGTAATTTAGTCCAGGTTAAGCTATTAAACTTTACCAGAATTTCGATGTAAAAGTGATACCTTTATCCGAAATAATTTCCGTTGGAAATCCGTAGGTGTTTAAAATATGTTAAAGGAAAATATATGCGAATTGCTTTGCTTCGGTATTTTTATTATAGGGTAGGAAATATAAGAATTTCGTAAATCGATTACAATTACGAAGATATTGTCGTAGTATATTTTTGTAGCTGGATTTTAAAATAAAAAAAGCTTAGTAATAAATTAAATGTAATTAAATCTTATGGTCGTTCAACGACAGGTAAGGGATGTAGTTTTCCGTAGGACTTATGTTATCGTACCTTTACTTTGGCGCAGATATTATATTGCCGTATTACTTTTTATACTGTAGTTTTTATTTTAGGAAAGTAATATGTCCGCTATAAAGGTTTTAAGATTTTGTGGACTCCTAGGTAATTATATACCGGGTATTCGTATATATCCCGTATTAAGTCTTTTTATAAGTTTTCGGGTACCTGTATTTTGTTTATTTGGTAGTTTATTAATTAATTGGCATTATATTATTGGATACGTTAATATATATCAGTTAGTATCGTTCGTATCGCAGCAATTCGTTACTGTTTTAAATATCTTTCGGATATAATATTGAAAATTATCTGCTGTACCTTAACGTTAGGATTTTCCAGGTTAAATCGTTTGCTAAATGCGTTTACTTTGCCATTTTCTGATCTTTTTCGCTAGAAAATAACGTAATTATTTTCCGACTGGTTTTCGTATCGGAAAAAAATAAATAATATTCTTATAATATGTATATACCTTAATTTGATACATGTTACTTTTAAGGTAATATCTAAATTTTTTAAAAGGGTTAACTATAATTAGGAACTTTTTGTCATAAATAGGGTAATTCAATTTTGCTTTATATAACTTATAAAAATAAAACGTCATAAGGTAAAGTTTTCCTTAATCGTCGCGATATCCAATCACAGTTTTTAAGGCATAATCCGAAATATCTGTTTTTAGCTTAACTGGTTAGTTTGGGTTATATATAATTAATACTGGTTTATTAATAAAGGCGTCCTTAATTTACTAAAAAGCTATTTCTTTTTTCGGAATCTATTTAATTGGTTTATCCGTTTTGGTAAGTTCCGTTAATAGTATAATTATTTTATTAAAATTGCCTATAAATCGTCGGTAATAGTTAACGAATCTAAAGAATATTTATATTACCTTAACATTAATAAGCTATACTTAATGCTTAACTATTAATAGCTTTTTGGGATTTATGCGAATTTGTTCTGGCGTAATAATATATCTTAAAAATTCAACTTTTTGTTTGTAAAAACGGCTTTTTTTAATATTAACCAGAAGTTTAGCGTTTTGTAACGCCTGTAAAACCTAATAAATATGTTCTGCGCAATTTCTTTCCTTTTCCGAGTAAATAAAAATATCGTCGAGGTAACAAATAACAAAAATATCCAGGTATTTTTTTAGCATATAGTTTATTATTCGTTAAAAAGTTACTAATACGTTAATTAGTTCCACAGGGGTAACTAAGTATTCGTATAAGCTATATTTCGTCTTTAAAGTTATTTTCTATCCGTATCCTTCCTTAATCCGAATTATGTTATAACCATTTCAAAAATCGATAACTATGAACCATTTAACTTTATGCAAGCAATTTTTCATTTCGGTAATTAATAATAACGGCGTTTTGTTTTTAACGGTAATATCGTTAAGTTGTCGATAATCTACTATTAGTCGAAGCTTTCCCCCTATTCTTCGGTACGAAAAACATAAGGTATCCGGTTAATAATTTAAAACCTCGAGTCTATCCTTTTCGAAACCTATTTTCAAGGTAATCGCGGAATATATATAATTTTGCATAATTTAGGTTGTATATCTGATAAAAAGCAATATTTTTGCCATTTTTAAAAATTATTTCGTAATCCTATTCGTTATGCTTTAGCAATTTAATAATAAGTTCCTTACTAAATAACTTATGGTACTTATAATATTATAAAAATAGCTTAATTATTTATTCTAGTAACTTTTCGGACGGTTATTTTAAATCGTTATTTATTTGCTTAAATTTTACTTCAAGGTTAGCGATAATACGTCGTATTCTTCGGTTGTGCCCCTTTTTTTTTAAATATGCCGAATTACTTTTAATAATAAAGTTTTTGCCGTTTTTTCATCTTTACATTCGTTTACTATATCGATCGGATATTAAAACTATTCGTCGTCTAGCTTATCGTTAAAAAATAAATAATAATCTATCTCGCAAATTTTCCAATTAATAGCCGGATTATACTGTTTTAACCATAACAAACCTAAAATTAAATCGAAATCCTTTATAACGATAACGTCAAAACTGATAATTTACTTTTTTCCTTCGATAAAGGTCTTAAAATAATCAATCTCGTATCGGACCTATCCGTCGTCTTAATTAAATATCTAACCTTCGGCGTTTTCGACCTCGTAAAGGTATTCCTTATCCTTCTATAGTAGCTGTAACTCGTTACCTATTTCTGGGGCGATATAATTACCTTTTGTTACGTCGCAGTCCACAAATGCGGTATATCGCTTATTTTTAATTCGTACTTATACCGTAATAAGTTTTTTTCGTATTGTTCTTATTACGTTTAAAGCCCTTTTAAGGTATTGCTATCCACCTTTATTTTTGCCAACCTGGGGCCTTATCATAAATAGCTTGGATCTTTTAGGCTGTTTTCGAATTATTAAATTCTTTTTCCTAATGTTTTGTTTTCGTCTCGGATTTATTTTAATTGCTGCTCTTGTCGACGTAGCGTTACTATCACATATTCCACTTAATTTTGGAACGTTTCTCTGATAATATATTTTAGCTTTAGGGTTTTTTAACTTTAACTTAAAAAGAAGCAAATTCTTTCCTCTATAACTAATCGCTCTTTTAAGTCCTCCGTAAAAGCTAACTGGATTCGTAAATCGGTAATTATTTTCTAGCAGTATTTTTCCACTATTTTTTGGATTGACTTTTCCTACGTCTAGTAATTGCACTATTCGTAATAACATTAGGGTTTATATATAAAGTAATGCTTTCCTTTTAACTAGCTTTTCGTTATTGCCAACTCGTCGATCTTTTCCATCGTTACGGCTTTTCATATATAATGATATTACTTCTAATCCTTAAAATTACTTCCAGTTCGATTTTTGAAATCGAAACCTTATCGCCACATACGCATAATTCGTCGTAAGATATATTCTTTCTTATCCTTATATATCTTGCACTACGGTCGTCGACAGCTAACTACGTAAAGCTTTCCGTGCCGATCGGGTTCTTTTAAGTACAGGTTTTCGTTTTATCCTCGGTATTCTTTTAGCTATATATTGAATACTAACTAATTGTTTTTCTGCTACCGTTTTTGCTATGCGCAGGTAGGTAACTTATCGTTACTTAACTTTTTTTATCCTTCGTGCTTTTATAGCTACTGGGTAGCAGTAGGTTTAATAGTTTTAGCTTCTTTAGCCCTTTTGGCTTCTGCTTAGGTTAGCTTTTTCGTTTCTCTTATTCTTTGTCGCATTTCAAGTAAAAAGCTATCGTTATTTTTAGCGCGGATTATATGAATCGTTTTCCTATTACAAGGTTCCTTTTTATGTTAGTTTTTAAAAACTGGAACCTAATATATCTTTTTCGGGCTTTTATACTTTCGCGTAATATATTCGGGCTTACCGCAGTTATAACAGGTAAAAAACTTTTTTTTTGATTAAATAACCCTTAATTTTATAAACTCTGGTTAAATTTTATAAAAGGTGGAAGGTATAAAGCGCCTTCGACCTAAATTAACTTCTTAAAACTTAGAACGTAAAGTAAACTATTTACGTCGTTTTTGTCGTCGTTTAAACTGTCGATTATCGATTTTTACAGCTTTAGCGATCTATTTGTCGAATGCGTTAAGTCGTTCGATTTTGATAATTTCGTCCTTAATATCGTTTTTTAATCCTTTGTAAAAAACGTGGATTAAGGTATCGTCTTTATCGTCGACCCATCCTACCTTGGATACAAGGTTTCTAAATTCGACGGCATATTTAAAAGTTGGTCCCTTTTGTTTAAGCTGTAAAAGGTTTTATGCAATTTTTCGTTTTGCGTCCGGGTTGTCGAAATTATCCTTAAGCTTTTGTTCGAAATTGACGTAATTTTCGATAATCCTTTTGGTAGCCGTTTTTTGGTCGTTTTCCGTATTTTCCAAGTAATTACGTAACGTGGGGTTAAACCAATTTAAATCGTTTTTTTAAAGCATTTTACCATAATAAAAATTCTGTCGGCGTCGCCGTCGATCCTTTTTATTCGTAAATATACTTTGGCCTGGGTTAGGAAACTTTGAACGCTTCCTGTATTATCGTAAAGTTCGGGTTTTTTAACGTTAAGTTTTAGAGTAACGGCTGTTGGTTCCGAATCGGCTAAGGCGGCAGCTTAAGCAGTAAACTGTTAAATATGAGCCTTAAGCTGCTGGACGCGTTTTTGGAGCTGCTAGATAAGGGTAGGAACGGTAACTTCGGCGCTGGTTTACATTCTGATAATGTTAAATATTACTTAAAATTTAACGGTACTACTAAACAAAAGCTTGCAACGTATAACAGCTATAGGCTTAACCAACTATTAAATTTAATCGTACGGTGTATATTAGCAATAGTATCGTAGGAATTTAAGCAATAAAGCGATAGTTGCGTTTGGTGATTGCAAATGTAAATTTGGGTAACTAATTGTTATTACAAGCTGGTGCTATCTAGACTTATAGGAAATAATAAGCGTATATATATTAATCTTAGCTTAAGGTGCTTAAGCGGCTTAAACCCTTGAACCCGTTAAGCCCTTTGAGCCGGCCCCCACTGGCTTAAGGGGCTCAAAGTGCCAAGCGCTTTGAGACCTTTAAGCCAGTCACGTAATCTAGGACCCACACCTAAGATATCTCCCATATCCTCCGACCGTCTCTTTTCATACCAGGTCCCTCTGGTCAAAACACAAAGCTTATAAGGTATTAGGTTAGGTATATCGAATGCCTGAATAAATAAATTATTAATGTATTTGGGATTTTTGGCAAGGGTAGTTATAAAGTAATTTAAAGGATTGGGCTAATAAGTTTCGATATATATAAAATGCGTTATTAAATTTTCCATTAATTGGAGGTACTGAATTATATTATACTATATATTTGCAGCCGACTAGAAGTTTTTATTTTCGATCTGTTATTACAAGTATCGATTAGTAGCTGGATTACCGATAACGTTAATAGATATAGGCTCGAATATCTGTATCAATTAGCGGATTTTATTACCGATGTTACGGAAAAGGCCAAGTACTTATTTCAATATGTTTGAATATAACGTAATATATAATATTATTTTTATTCCAGAATTTGGCTAAATTTTAAGCATTATTAAGATGAATACGGCAAAGATGTAACGTTTTAATGTTAGTATATAGCCTAGAGACCCGATTAGTAATGCGAGGACGTGCCGGATATGCTGGAATTATCGAAGCCGTTAATGAAGATTTGGCCACAAAGTTATTACGGGGTATCGGCATGTTAATTCGAACAGAGATAGCCGATACTGATCGTCGACCACCGATTATCTGTTTAACGATACCAAGGATTGAATTGGGCTTTGGAAATATGTTAGTTACTTTTATTAATAGTAGTATATATCGTATCGGCCAAGGTTTTGGAAGCAATAGATTATTTATAACCGCTATTTTTAATAGCAGAATATTTTGATTAAGGCTTATATTGCGGAATTTGTACTGGAAAGTAGGAGAAAGGTTAAAAATAAGTACTTAATGATATATCAGGTTTTGTATGTTGCGAATGTTATTAGTATTATACGAAGGTTTTAAATTCCGAATATTACTTGAAAGCTTGTCGATATAACGGGTTAATAAGTTAGAAAATATAGACGAGTTTAATACCGTTAAGATCTTACGACAATAATTAAAATTTTGCTCCAGTATATGAATTTTTGCTTTAACCCTGGGACCGACAGGCTTTTTGGTACGAGGATTCAAAAGCTTGTTATTTGGACCGGACTTCTTTCTCATAAACGATTTATTTATAGCATAAATAAAATTATTTAGGTTTGCACTTTTGCGAAAACCCTGGGGATTGCGTAAATTCAATAGCTAACGAAAACTTATAATGGTATTAATTAATGCAATAAAGATGATTGTATATTTGTTTCTGTATGTATAAGGTCTAAAAGCAAAATTTGGAATAGTGTTATAAAAAAGTTGCAAAAGAAGTGTAGATATAAAAACGAATGCATATATCTGATTTAAGAAGGCAACGACGCCGGCACCTTTGTATATGATTTCAGATTAAATTTCTGGGATTTTCTCGGCGTATACGTTTTACCTACAAGAATTCGGTACATTAGTCTTAAATATACTTAATTAGTTAGACGTATAAGTTATTGGCAGATTTTGGCGAATTCCTATACCCATATAACAATTATATTTTAGCGTTTACAAAGTACTTATATTTATATTAATATATTTATGAATATATATAATATATTATTTCTAGCTATTATTATTATTCTTAAGTTATTTAATACTCTATTTAAGTATATTAATTAATTTATCCTTAATTATTTTATCGTCGTCCAAGAAACGTATTATTTAAGATAATGGCGAAAGCATTAAAATGTTAAATATTTCGAATTTTAGAGAGCTTTTATAATTAACTAATATACCTGTATGGGAAAAAGATAATATGGTATAATTTCTTAAAACAATGTATAATAATAATTTTATCTTTTATCTCGTAAAAAAGGTTACGCCTTAAATTCGTTTTAATCGGTTTATTTTTATATACTTAAAAAATACTAACCGTTAGAATTTATAAAAAACATTAACCCGTTATTATATTAGTTAATAAAATAATAAAGTAACGAAATACCTGGATATTAATAGTAAACCTTTATAATCGTTTAAAATAGAACTTATTTACGTTCTGAAAATATTACTATTTTTATTTTAAAAATCGTCTAGAACTTTTTTTTAAACATTTTGGCCGTTATTTTAAAAGCTGGACGTGTAGTTTTATACGGCAAGTTTAAATTAATCCTTAGTAAGGCCTAAAACGCGATTAGTACCGGTAACCCGAAATATATATAGTTTGTTGCTTAAACTAGAATCCCGATAAATAAAGGTTTAATGGAATATTAGATTAGTATGTTATACGTCCGATTAAATCGTTTAGTGTTAATATTTAATATTTATGCTACTGAAAATCGTGCTTAGTTGTTATTCCAGCTGTATCGAAAGGCGTAAGGAAAATTAGGATTTGATAATCCGCGTGTCCGAATAGTAATCGTCAAAATGCTAACTTTAACCAGATATTATACTTGCGGATTATGGATTGTGTATATTTTTTATATTATTATCCGTAACCTTACAAAAAAAGCAAACAACATTATAACCGATCAGATAAAATTTGGCGAGTATCGAATAAAGAATAATATTACCGACATAAATAAAAAATTCCTGGACCTAAAACTAAAAAAAGGACGTTGAAAAAAGGTAAAAAAATAACATAAAAACCTTCTATTTTTATTAATTGAAAGAAATTACAACAAGTTAAAATTTAATTAATTTACCCATTATTTTATGGTGAACGACGTTAATTAAAGAAACGTCCTAATTAATTTCGTTGATTATTAATATAACTATCTCCTATATTAATACACTTTTTTCTATTAATTTAAATTAACCTATCGGCATTCAAAGTTAGATATCCGAATTTGATACTTACGAAATTATTATTCGAAATAAAGTATAAAATCCGACCAAAATTAGTCATCAGCGAACAATAGTTATGTTATAAGGTTAATATGTTATACCGTATAAATAGATAGAAAATATATTCGAAAATATAAGACAAAGACTTAAACCGTACTTTCCATAAAGATAACCATGTTTAACTAGGCACAAGTTAATAATTAATACAAAGAAATTAAATAATAAGATTTAAAAAAGGCAAAAAAAAAAAAAAAAAAAAAAAAAAAAAAAAAAAAAAAAAAAAAA
>QJNY01000386.1:0-79311 GCA_004155945.1 Monosporascus sp. mg162 | reverse complement strand
GAAGGAATAGCAATATGGCGTCCGCAACAAGCTTTGATATAATGCGTGCACTTGTCCAGAAGCTGTAGATATGGTCGACGCAAGATAATACGATTGATTGGAATCAATTTGATGTGTTGTGGTTGAGTTATTTGGATTGATTGTTGCGAGGTGCCAAAAAGTGAGGCGCTCATATGTGTGAGACATTACGGACTTTAATGCAAATTTATTATCATTACCCCTTTTATTGGATTATTTCACATTATTTTATTAATTTTTCTTTATTAATTACGGACTTAAAGTAATTTGCTAATAGGAATCGTAGGTACCCATAGGTCCTTGGCATTACCCACTAGGTACCCGCGGGTCCTTTTTACTTTCACCGAGGACCTATTGGGTACCCGTGGGCCGTGGATAATTTTCGGTGGGTGGTTCCTCCCTCACCCTAAGTTTAAGTGCCGGCTCCCTCGTTTGCATCGGCAATAAACGTACTCTGTCGGATTTTTGGGTAGTCCCATAGCTATCCCGAGCCACTCGAATAATCATCAAACGTGGTTGCTGTTAGGGGATTATCCGATTTCTCTCCTAAGCTGTTGGCTGTCTTGCGGAATACCGGTCTGTGCATCCGCTCCTTCTTCCACCGGATCTCGATAGCGCGTGTGCATAAGCTTGGTGCTGAAGAAAAGCTCCGCCCTGATCTGGTACCTATCGCTGGCGATTGCCCCCTCGGCTTGAGCTTTCGTTAGGATGATAAGATATAGCGCAGAGAGCATGAAGGTTCTCTTTGACAAAGATGTACCAAGCCGATACGATTCCCTGTTCTCGGCTAAGTGCCATCGGAGAAGGACATGCATGTCGAGGCCATCCCGGCCGCCGTTCCCCTCCGGATCTCGGAGAATCCAGGGGTCGATGTCCTCCCAACAGAGAACCTTGAGCTTCGGATTGTCGGTCCGCTCATCCACTCGGCGACATACCCGGCATGTCTTTACGCGTGGCCCGGCGTAATTGTCCGTGTCGCACTCCACATCCGAATCTTCGTCATATCCGCGAACCTTTCCAACATGTCTTTAGGTTTTGCATGCACCAACCCGTGCTCTCGACATCCAGTGAACATGTAGAGGATGCGAAGGCACGCATCGTCGATCCGGTCGAGTCCGATATGGAAAGCCGCCGTATCTCGAACCGAGACTGAATGTAGGTGATAGGCGAAGAGACCTGGGTCCATGATAGGCTTTAGCTACTGCTCCCACCTCAATGCTCACTTGCACGTGAATTTGGTCATGGCGATATTTCGAAGTAATTTATGAGCGACTTTTCCGGCGGCCGGCCAATGATTTTGCTGTACAAGCCATAGAGCTTCCTCAAATGCACTCGGATGGCATTCTGGGGCTTAATAGCCCGCCCACGAGTCCGCAGTTCCACGTCTCGTACAAGGTAACACATGAAAGCTTCGCTGAGCCCCTTATTCTTGCAGGTGAGCGTTTTGACGAGGCCCTTCCACTCTCGGTGTCCCTTTTTTTGCTGCGAAGTTGATCAATCGGTGTTTGAGATCAACGAGGTCCGCTTATGGCGGTCCGAATGACTCGGTGCCACTGGGCGACGCCGCTTGTCCCCTTGCCAGACATTCTGTAGTTCCTGGGCCTCGAAGGGTTCGGGTTCGGTAGTATCTTCTTCTCGAAGTTGCTGTTGATAGCGCGCAATCCTAGATGGGGTCCCCCGCGTCCGTTTCAGCCACAAAAGCCGGGTGGCACAGTGGGTTCCTTGTTTATCCACTTGTAGGGCAAGCAAGGAGTGAGCCTCTGAGAGCTCTTCCAAGGAAAGAGATTAAAACCTACGGCTGAGTATTTGACAGAGTCGAACAATGTACTTGACACATAAGAAAGGAGGCTCGACAGGTGTGTGATACAGATGCGACTTTAGGAGGATCTCGGTGAAAATGGATGAAAAACGCAATGGTACAGGAAACCGACTTACATCTCCAGCTGCGCAGCCCAGGTCCAGGATTTTGGATTCTGTCTGCTGGTCTGCCCTTCTTCGGGCATGCTGTGCTGTCTTTGCGGCCCTGAGTGCCGCCTGTACTTGGCGCCTCTATTCTGTATAATGGACCGAACCAGGCCGTTCTCGAGGTACTCCATTCCATTCGGGGAGTCCTGTTTCCCTTCGGCTCAGACTCGGAACTAATTCTTCGCCGTCTGGTGTCGAAGGAGGGCTTCGACCCCGATTGCCTTGAGTACGAAATCCCACTGTGTCAAGCGTACGGCGGGGAAGGCATCTCCTACAATTCTTTTGCCCCCGAGGCTGATAGAGCTATTCGAGGAGCTCGAAGACCCTAGTCCGAGGGGTTACATGGAGAAACGTTTAAATGCAAAAGCGGCGCCCGCTGTGTCATGGTGGCGACTCTCATTGGTGTTGTTATCGCCGTGGTCTTAGGGATTTCGTCCCTAGCCGTTGGGTTACTCCAGGCTTGGGTAGCTTACGAGGCGTGGGAGTACCCAGTGGATCCCCATCCCTGAGAGTGATTCCCCATATACGATTAGGTCATGGAAGGTGCCGCTCACCTTGCCCATATATAGACGATATACTTCGTTATTGGAGGCCACCCATATCCAGCCCGTCCCAACACACAAAATCACACATGCCACCCCGCAGAGAGTTCGGAGGAAAACGCATTAATTCGGCTCCTCGCATTGCGTAAGAACCCACGAGAAAATCTACATATAGATGGACGATGGTCTTTCTCGTCTCACCTTCGAGCCCCTAACGCCGTCTACGCCTAGCCCAATGCTCTGTGTGTCATCCATCAATTGTTTCACTATGGCTATATTACAGCCAGCCAATCAGCCCGGCCGGCTCTTCGCACTGGTTGAAAGGGATCCCCTCCTCCTGAGGCTTCACGATTCGTCCTCCGTATCGGTGTTGGTGGCACTCGTATCATCATCTTCTTCATCAGTTCCGCTCTCCTCGTCTTCCTCGTCAGACTCATCGACCGTCTTCCTCCGCTTCGTGGCGCCGCCCTTCAGCGCGCTCATCTGGCCGGCGATCGAATCTGGATTCTCATTAGCACATGTCCCACCTTGAGCTCCACATGGACAAAGAGTACGATTGACGGGGACGAAGCAACACACACACACATACACACAGGCACAAAAAAAAAAAAAAAAAAAAAAAAAAAAAAGGAAAGGGAAGGAAAGATAACATACCCTCATCCGGCTCACTGATCTCGTCCTCTGCCGCCATAGCAACTGCCTTGCTGGCATCTTCGACGCTGAGCGTGACCTCCATCTTCGTGTCGAAGCCGATATAGCTATCGCAGACGACATGCATGACGAAGGTATACTTTCCGGGTTGCGGGGGGGCGGCGAATCCTGGGGCCTTGAGGGTCTGGACGTGGAATGTGGGCTTTCCGTCTGCTGTCAGAATGGGCTTGTCAAATGCGGTGAACGTGCACGGCGGCACAGCCATCTTGCCCTGCTTGCTGTCGGAGAGGAAGACGTGCCACTTCGGCAAGTGGTCCCGGGCAAAGTAGGGCGCGTACGCTATCGGCGGCTGGACGGGCTTGGTTTCTTCCTTCTTGACCGGCTTCCCGCTCGCGTCCTTAACCACCTTTTTCTTACCCAGGAGCGCGTCCAGGTCGTCCTCCGCCGGGTCGACATCCTCCAGGTCGAGCTCGTCGATCCCGGGCACGTCAGTGCTACCAGGGGGGACAAAGCGGCCTTTAATGACTAAGGTAACAAGAGAGCCGGGCGTGATAACTCGTTCGCCGGTGACCTTGAAAAATGCCTTCGCCAGCCTGAGTTGTGGTAGTTGGCGGGCAACGTTGACTGCGGTCTTGTATTGTTCCTCGCTTAGAAGACCCTTCCCAACTGTTAGGCTGCGGCGCTGAGCATCCGGCAGGTCCATAAACTGTTGTACAGTTGCTCCGACCTTGGAATCCCCTTCGACGGCCTTGACAACGGCTGGCGTAAAGTGGGGAAGTTGGTATAACGGCGATGCTGCTGGCGGAAGAGCCTGAATAAGACGTTGACTTGTATAGTACGAGGCTAGAATAGGACGGGTGTTGCCATATGCGACGGAAATAGCAGTGAAGCAATGGCAGAGAGACTGCGCGATGGGCGCAACCGCAAACTTAGCCTTGTTCAGAGCCGGGTCGCCGAGATCCACACGGCCAAGGTAGGCCCAGAGAAGAGAAAGAACCTTTCTCCTAACGGCGCTGTCCACATCTTCCAGCTTCTCCTTGTCGTTCTCAGACAAGCCACCTGCATACGAAGTGATTTGTCCTTCGGCCAATATCCGCGACTCGATCTTAGATAGACCGGATTCGGCCTTGTTTCCCCTAAAGAGGTCTCGGAACTCCTTGCCATCGCTCAGGGCAGTTATAAGGCCTCCGACATCGATGCTCTCCGAGTATTCTCGGAACAGCTTGTTCGCGCTTTCGACCTGGACACCCTCTCTCGTCACGCGTTGTGTACCGTACCACCATGATCCGACGTAGTAGGGCAGCAAAACTCCCAGGAGCAGGGCGTATACCAGCACGACGTACTTGCCGTTGCCATCGGAGACTATGAACTTGGGCAGAGCGATGCCGATGCTAAAGCCCTGCTTGCCATCGGGGTGGCCATACTGGATGTAGTTGTTGCGGACCTCTTCGTCGGTAAGAGCCTGATATGCCTTGCTGTACTCAACCCAGACGCTGTTAAGCGACTCGATCGTCTCGTTCTTGGCTGGGTCTGGCCTAATCTTATCGGGGTGGAATTTGCGGCCGAGTTTCTTGTAGTGGGACTTGATCTCCTTCTCCGAGGCAGATTCCGAGATGCCCAGGATATCGTAGGGGTTCCAGATCTTGTTAACTGATCGTTGGGTGGTCAAGATGAGATATAACATCCCGATCATGACGGCATAGCCAATGAGGACGACGATGATGCGCTTGACCCTCCGCTGCTTGCGTTTCTGAGCATTTCGCTGGGACTGGATCAAGTCGGCATTTTCGGGTTTATAATCGGTCTGTATACGTGGCGCGCGAGCTTGGGCATCTGAACTGGGAGCTATTAAGCTGTATGTGAGAGGTATCGTGATGAAGAAAGAGAGTGTAAATATGAAAAAGGGATAAAATTGCCCTTGTTCGTCATAGGAGTAGTCTGAACTCATCGTGTGCCGACAGCGCCCTACGAATAGGGTCTTCTATTATTTCTCTGTCTCCTGTGTTGTCTGTTGGTGGTATTTTGGGAGAGAAGAGAGGCGTTTGGGTGCAGTGTTCCAGAATGTGATTACCACATGCAATGGATGCAATAGGCCAAGGTGTCTCTTCAGGGAATCGCAAAGATGTAATCGTGGCCTCCTAAATTCAAAAAGTGGGTATCCAGAAGAGACACTAGCCTCTCCGCTGTCTTATCGATAAGAGCCAACTATTAACAAAGGAAACTTGTGCTTTGCCTATACCGGTCATACGCATACTTGCATACTGTGGCTGTTACATTAAAACAGTTCAATATGTGCACTTGTACCCCATTCACCTCTTTACCACTCATCACTTAGATCCGTCAAAACATACTGAAGACAAAGTGTAGAAACACATGCAGTCCCGGATGGCCAGGTATTGACGGAGAAGGAAGCAGGTGGGGCAAAGACACGGCAGAGCGGAAAATGATAGTTGCGCACGACAAGGGGTTTCTTAAATTATGGGTCATTTGTGAAGCAAAGAGAAACATCCATATCCCCCGAACCCTCACGATCCTCCCCCGGAGCTTTCCTGCTCACCCAGCACTCCTATCACCCTCTGCCTTCGCGAGGATGGTGGTATCGTAGGTGTCTGCGTAACAAACCATTAGTATCGTATACAAAGCGACCAAACAAGGAGTGCTCATACCTCATGTCACGTGCTTGCGGCGCTGGTGGCTATCAAGCTTCGACAGGCTCGTGAATGCCACCTCGCACTTGTCACAGCCGTGGACGGCCGAGGCGGCATTCTTGAGAAACCGCTGGTAAGCAGAGGTCTGTCCCGGCGGAGGGTGTTTCTTGCAGATGTGTGAGGCCACATCCTTTGCGGTGTTCTTTATTTCTCGGCATTTTCCGCCGTTGCATAGGAATTTCGTCCCGTTCTGTGTGAGGACGCCATTTTTGGCTCTGCCTCGGCCGGTGTAAGTGGACGAGGGGCTGGCTTCGGCCGGGGACCGGGACGAGTTGGGGCCATGGCTAAAAAGGCCGAAAACCGATTAATCAGTATGGATCGGATGTCACGTGATGTCTCGGCGGTGATTCGGCAGTGATCGGTTGGATTAATCAGTTTGTGTGGGGGTCAAGAGGTTGTAGATGTGGCGGTGCAGTGGTGAGAAGGTGTGGCGGAAAATGCACCTCACACTAAAATTTAAGCGCTCCTGCCTTGTACTAGTGGGAAGTTCGGGGGCGAGTATCGGGTAGATCCGCTCCGACGTGGAACGGAATACCTACCTGTCTATGGTTCGCTTACCCTCTGTTTTTACGAACGTTCCTGTTAAGACACCTGTCGTATCTACCTCTTAGTAGCGCTATGCTAGATATATGAAGGGCTATTTCAGACAGTGACATCAGTATGGCATTAATGGACTTAGCGATAGGTCAAGAGCATTGTGTAGTAGTACAAGGAGGAAAGTCCATCTACGCATGGGTCTGATAATTTACTCACTTCGTGAGTCACTCGAATCACAGATCCCTCGGGCTTGATATCATTATATCTAGCTAGCAGGTAGAGTCAACTATGTCACCCGATATCCGGATACTGGCAATGGCGCCAGATGCCAGCGAGGATCGATCGTCTTCCATGCAGATCCAGGATACAGAGATCATCAGCGGACAGCCAGTCGAAAGCACCAGGTACGTGCGTGTATTCCTGGGCACACTCCCAGAAGACTGGCTGTACCCAGACACTGACGCGCAGCTCCCAGAGTTCCCTTCCGGCGACTAGAGCGTGAGAGATTTCGTATAGGACGAGGCCACGGGCTCCCCCGCGGCGTCCAGCGCCCGTAACGCTCAAATCGCGAGTGCAGAAGCCTGTCACCCGGCCTCCATCGACGACTTGGAGCTCAAGAAACTGTCGCAGCTGTCGTTCACGAAACTGCTGGGGCGCCGCAGCGATACGCTGTGACTGGTAAGGCACCGCTTGCTCCCCGCACCCGTGCTGACGGAGATAGGCGAGGTCCAGCCCGTGGACCCGGTGGAGAACGAGACGGTGGTCTACGCGGCCCTCGAAAGGAAGGGGATCTCGCCGCGCTTCCTGGCTCACGTCACCGAGAGCGGGCGAATCGTCGGATTCCTCATCGTGTACGTCGAGGGTAGAGCGGCGGACGATCACGATTTCTCGCCTGCGAGAAGGCCCTGGAGAGGCTCCATGACGAGGGCTGGGTGCATAACGACGCGCATTTGAGCAATTTCGTCGTGAAACCTGTAGTACGATATTGCTTATAGACTTCGAGTACGTTCAGCCGTGCCAGGACCAGTAGAGGTTTGAAAAGGATATGGTCCACCACTATCACGTGGGAATTCTATATAATCCAGCAGGGCGCCGACCGCTAAGTCAGTGAATGGTGCGATCAGGTGCTCCTAAGCTCCAGTGTTGATGCTGATATCCTGTCCAGAATTTTTCATAGCCACCCCCATCACCAGCTGGCCGCCATGCTGCCTGCAAGTTCCGGAATAATATCGAGGAATGACGACTATATTCTATCATATCTTTTTTTTTTTGACGGGTCCGAGGAGACCGGATACCTCCAGTTATCTAATACCCTATTTCCATCACGCCGTCCAGTCAGAGCAAGATCTTTCGAACAGTATTCCGATCCAGCGGGGACTGGCTCGTCGGCGTTATGTAGCCATGTAGATCACACATAGCGAAAAGAAGCTACTGACGGTTCATGGATAGCATGATCGTGGAGTAACGTAATAGGGGGCCGCCTTCAAATGGCGCGGCTCATACTTCATACTATTCACCTGGTAGAACTCGTTCCGAACGCGAATATTAGCCGCGCTATGCAGCTAGACTCGGACATATCTGGTCCCCAGGACAGCCGGTTGGTGGCAAGGCGCGAAGAACTGAATGTGGCAGAGCTCATAGCGGAGCGCGGCCCTTATCTTCCCAGACAGGGGGGCTGTTGAAAGCAGCATATCCCAAGAGAGGGCACTCGCATTCCTCCAGGGTCTCCGGATACAACAATTCGATCTAGTAGCTGCAGGCCGTATGCGTATGGTCATCGTCACGTCCACTTTCCGGTGCGACTCTCACCGGTTTCGCGGCCTCGCCATATTATGGGCTAGAACTGCCGGGGAACTACAGAGTCGTCAAATGTTAAGGACCACCACATAGTCCACAAAGTTCATCATGCTTAATATCGTGACAAATAATGTGAGGTGAAACAGTACCCCAAAACACTACTGCTTATAGTGCACGTCACCCTAAAGTCCTAATATGAGTTGATTGATCCATCTCTTCCGAGCACCAACACATTATTTCTATCACCCGATTTGATGTCGGATCCGGACACTCTCACGAATACCTTCCAGGAGCCATGTTTCACGTTTGAGCTCCTTCAACTTCCGCTTTCTTATTCTCCTGCGGTTCAGGGGCCACTGTTTGCTCACCAGCTGAAGCCTTGTCGTCACTTTTCTTCATAGAGCCCCATCTAATGAACAAAGCTCCCACCGCTGATGCACAGCTGAGCCCCAAGGATATGTAAAGGGTCGAGAGCAGAGAGGCGCTGTACGCCTTCCTCCCCTCTTCCTGAAGCTCCGGCGATAGCGTATTCATGATATCAGCGGCGCCCGATTCCCGGATAGAGTACAGATCTAGGTCCGGGACGATGGCCTGAAGCCGCTTGCGTAATTCGCCTTGGAAAATACTCTGTCCTACCGCCACGAAGACCGAGGCGCTGAGGTTCTGGACCAAGGTGATGAAGGTTATACCGATAGGTACGTCCGGGGTCGGTAGTATTGTTTGAACAACATAGCTAGGCTGACCGAAGCCGAATCCGACACCAAATCCATACAGTAATTGATAGCCGATTAGCCGGGCCGTAGGAGTGTTCAGGTTCATCGTCGTAAGCAATGCAGCCCCCGCGATTGCAAGAACGGTACCGATGATCATCCCGGGATTGTAATAGCCAATGACGACCGTGAGTCCGCCTGCGACGATGGAACACAGGACATAGCCTGCTATCAGAGGGGTAAGCATCGTACCAGAGGAAAACGCCGAATAGCCGTGTACTGTCTGAAACCATACTGGAAGATACAGGACTGCAACGTAGATGCCCCCTGTAATACACATAGCGTAGCTGGCCGAAAGCCAGACGTCACGATTCCGCGCTAGACTGCTGGGTATTGTGCGCGCCTTTCCGGTTATCGTCGTCATCTGAATTACCAGGAAGGCAATGGCAAGAACCCCAAAAACGACAAAAAGTCCAATGATACGTCCATCGTTCCAGGGGTATGCTGATCCACCCCACTGCAACGCTATCAAAAGACATATCAACGCTGCAACCATGCATACCGTTCCAGGAATGTCAAGCTGCTGGCACTTTTGGAGAATGCTAAGCGATCGAACGGAGGGCTCCGTAGGCGTGCGGACAAAGAAGGCACATAAGACCACAGTAACCGCACCCAGAGGTAGGTTGATACCGAAGCACCATCTCCAAGTCGTACCGTCGGTCAATGCTCCTCCTAGAAACGGACCAATAATGGCCGCTAGGCCAAAGGCGCCCGACATGACACCAAGATAAGCAGCCCGCCGGTCGAGAGGAATTATCTTCGTGGTAATTAACATGCCGCCTGAAAAGATGCCGGCAGCCCCAACGCCGGCGATGGCTCTCCCTATGATCAAGGCCACCGAATTGGGGGCAGTCGTACAGATCAACGAACCAATTTCGAACAGACCAATGGCGCCCATGTATATGGTTTTGATGGAGAAAAGGCTATAGAGTTTGCCGTAGAATAGCTGAAAGCTACTCAAGGTAAGTAAGTAAACATTCGTCCACCATCCTAGGTCGTCCAGGGCATTAAATTCGTTGCTGATGACAGGGGTAGCCGTAGCCAGAATGGTTTGATCCTGTGGTCTCTATCAGATGAATCCCGGATTGCTTTCAGACGGAGGAGAGTTTATGGGGAGCATTTTCAATGGGAGGTTAGTCTTGGGTCGGTCGATTGGGCAAGTAATGGACAATCGTGGGGCTTTACCATGCCGGTTAAAACGACAGCCAAACAGAGGGCCACCATTATGAAAAGCAAGCGAACTGCGCTCGGTTGCGCAGACCGCGTTGCGTCCGTGGACACCATCTCTGTGTCTAGCGGTGATGCTATCTACAATGCACGAAGAATAGCAGAGAATGACCGAGGAGGCTTGAATGCGAGTTGTGTGTTTTGGCAAAGAACGTGAACCAAGGAAACAAGGGCAGATGCTGCAGGCACAAATAACCAGCTAGTACCCTACAATCCAGTACGTCCAGGTCGCAACCTTAGAGTCTTACATAGAGTAAAGGTAAAAACCTATTTTGGAAAGAGGTAAGAATTCCATGCATGTGTGTCTAACAGATCGACTCCTACTAGGCCTGAGATTGGCCTTCAGCGCCCCCAATTTCAAAGTGTTTGCTTCCGAAACAACTGTGATCAGGCACCCAGACTACATGGTGATAAATCATAAATTAATGGAGGGGTTGCACTATACCGGATACCAAGACAGGTACTACTACTATGTAATCTTCTGCAATGTACCTAATTGAATGCCATTGGACATGGTGGTACAGTACTTACTGCGGGGCTTTTCCATAATTGCTTACAGTAGATTTCGGAAGTCAACAGCACAGCCTCATGCAGACTGCCGGCGCAAGCGTCAACTGCGTCTTGGCATTCCTTCCCGCCCCGTATATACCGGTTATATGTATCTCCAGTTACTCTGATGTATCTACAGGTATGTAGCTGGTTACGCATTTCCTGATTTGTTAGGGGAGGACATACATTGATGCTAATTGTTGGTACGGCTGCTTCGGAGCTTATTTCAGCTTACTCCTGGGACAGATGGTACTGTAGCTGATTAAAAGACCGTTCCCGTCTACCATGCAAGGTGGCAGACATTAGAGATGTAACATCGGCGAGCAACAAGAAGCAGGCTGCGTGTAACACTAAACGGTTCCGCTCGAAAGTAGAACAGGGGCTGTGCTTGACATCAACCTGGAATCATACGAACCCATTACAAAGGGGCCCGAAATTTCATCCGCACTTGACCCGTGACATATGATCTAAAAGTCCTGTTTGAGCCCGACAGATAAAAGCTAACTATGATTTGTTTTGTCTTCTGAAGTGCGGGTTTCAGGCACTAATTGATACCTGTCTTTCTGTGCTTTGCGAAGAGTAATCTCTGCCTCCCATCATGGAACTCATTGACGTTGCAATTATCGGAGGTGGACCTGCGGGTCTCACGGCCGCCAGCACTCTGGTCCGTCAGCTACACACGGCCGTGGTTTTCGATTCGAAGACGTATCGAAACAAGGCCGCAACACATATGCACATGGTGCCAACCTGGGACCACCAAAACCCCAAAGAATTCCGCACAGAAGCCAAGCACGACGTCGAGTCTCACTATTCGTCTATCAGATTTGTCGATGTGGTGGTGACCAAAGTCGAGAAGAAGAACGATTCCCATTTCGAAGTTCATGATTCTGATGGGAAAGTCTGGGGATTTCGTAAAGTGATCCTCGCTGTCGGCTGTTCCGACACCTACCCAGATATCGAAGGCTACGAGCAGCTGTGGGCTAAAAGAATGTGAGATACTTGAAATTTTCTTGATAGGTTGCAGCCCTTGCTGTGTTCTTCCAATACGAAACCCCTGATACACCTAGGGCAGACGCGTAAGATACGAGCATGCTAACGAAAACGATGCAGATTTCATTGTCTCTTCTGTCATGGCTACGAAGATCGAGGCAGCGGGTCTTCTGGTGTCCTTGCTGTGCCTCCTATCTCGATGCCCGCTTTAGCCATTCATATGGCAGAGAATGCGGCCCAACTTAGTGACGAAGTCACCATCTATACACATGGCAATGAGGAATTGACTGCTCAGCTAAAGGGTCTTGTCAAATCGACTTTCAAAGTTGAAAATCGCCCTATTAAACGCCTTCTTGGGATCGAAGGAGGTGCGAGAGTCAAAGTCGAATTCACGGACGGGACATGCAAGGAAGAGAAATTCCTTGTCCACAATCCGCAGACTAGTGTTCAGGGCCCCTTCGTTGCTCAACTTGGAATTACCACAACCCCGATGGGAGATATTTCAGCCGACGCACCTATGCATCAGACAAGTGTTCGGGGGGTTTTCGCTGCTGGAGACTGTATCACGCCTTATAAGGTCATTCCGGGTGCCATTTCGAGTGGTTGTAACGCGGCGGTTGCGGCTAGTACACAACTACTGGCTGAGAAGTATGGCCAAGAGCCGATGTTCTAGCTCAGTTTCCACGGGAGATGCGTGCTCTTTACGGAAGTAGACCCGAGCGACTGGATTGAAAAAGCTTATTGGGAACATTGGTGTGAAGTTTCGTCCTCGAGTTTCACTAGCAATCTATCTGGTACTTTGGAAACAGTTATCGTGTAGTTATGACTGACGCGAGCCTCGCACTAGGAGAGGTATTAATTACTTCCCTATTCACGGTGCAATAATAGCCTAAGAATGAGATTGAACTTTCTCGAACTATGTTGTTTTACACATGACATGACCTCAAAATTAGAATTTGCAACACTCTGGTCAGTAACACTATCTAGCCTCCATTGCCCAGTTCTGACCAGGAGCTACACTCCCCCAGTTGGCAAGTGGTCAGACGCTGACCTTACGTCGGTATTGATGTCTGCCTATGTGGTAGCCCATTTTCCCGTCACCGCTTGGCTATCTCCAGAGATGTCAACAACCCCCGAAATCAACCCACGCTGGTAGCTTGGGAAAGAGAGTTCTTATGAGACTTGAAATAGGATCCCGCCTAGTGTGGGACCCCACATTTTTCAGATCCGACAGTTCTCGCATCGCAGCCTGCTTCCAGCTCCACAAACTGAGGGAGGGTGGCCTGCAGAATTCATGGGTGGACCAATAACAACCCAAGAACAAAGTAGGACTTCACGGTGTAACCTTGCTGGAATATGCGGTTGTGCCGACGCTTTATGGCAAGTTGCTCTGGATAACTTCATGTTACCCGCTGAAGAAAGTTACGCTTATTCGCCCATTGGCTATGGGTTACAAATTCAAAGCATTCTTGGTCCTGTAACTCAACCTACCTTCGAATCCATCTTGTACCTAATCAGCAACTCCACGGCTATATAAGGATGCTGGCACACTTCTCAAACACTCGAGCCATTCTTCTACATCACGCTGACCCACGACTTCCCCAGCCGACTGCTTTCTTTGCTCCAATACTATAGTAAATACCCACATACACACATTACCGCAATCTCGCTCAACGAAAAGTACTCCTCCTTTATTGACATTTATGTACTTGCGTTCTAACTTGCATATAGTAACAATGCGCTTCTTCCTTCTCGCCAGCCTTCTTGTTGCGGTCGCTCAGGCGGCTCCAGCTCCCGCGCCCAAGGCTGAGCCCGAAGCTCTCCCTGAAGCGGCGCTGGCTGGCGACGACATCATCGAACCAAAGGCTTGCTGCCTCTGATTTGTTTCGAGACGAGGAAGCGGGGAAACGTGTGCTGAGAAGAGGCGTATGTCCTGATAGCGTGGAGAGGGAGCTTGGGCATGATAGGATAACATGATAGATATCTATGTTGGGGTGTTCATTCAACTGCAAAACATACAGCCCAGTATAGCGCGTGGATGGGTTTTGAAGCTGGCGCGTATGTCGCCCACTCTACATACTTCTCTCCACCCATATATTCTACAACATGCAAGCCCGAGCTATACAGTGAATTTCAACTGTTACAACTTCCATGTAAAAATATGAAACGTCATGCGCCGCGACCGTTTGCCGCACGAGTCGACAATACATATAAGCCCTCCAATTCTGGCTGGTCTTTAACCCTATATTACATGCAAGAGGAACCAGATCCCCAAGTAGCAAACCCGCTTGGAAAGTAATGTGGCTGATTACTACATTGTTAATTTTCCCGCGAATCAGATGAAGTCAAGGGATCGGCGACTTGTAATACATCAGTTTTGGGGGGAGGTTCCGGGTCGGCGGCCGGCTATTCTGCATCACGCCCCTTTAATTTATTTTTCTTTTAGGGGGACCGGTTTGCACTACCCATCCCCACGCTAAAGTTTTCACCCACTGGCCACCCATGAAGGGATCAAGCCACCCACGAAATGGGTAGCACATTGTAATATTACCCATTAATAATTACTTTGCCCATTAAATTCTTTTCAATTTTTTATACGGTCGCATATAATGATAATTAAGATAATCTTACATAAATCTTATATTAACATAGATATAGTTAATTTTAATAATAAAATTATTTACCGATTAGTACGTTAACTACCCCGTTATCCAAAAATAACCATTCATAGGGTAAGTATCGAAAATACCCACGCCACCCACGAGCACCCATTGCAAACCCTACGCCCCCTGATTACTGAGTCACAGGCGCCTCTTGTCTTACCATCATACCATAACTGTACGAATTCCTGCAATAGTAAGCATCACACCCCCAATTTTGCGGGCTTTTTCCTTTCCCGACTGCCGAGCATTATTAGTGATGTAACAACGAAAGTCGCATCTGCCACGTCCAGGATGCAGTTACGCCGGAGCCCCATGAAATTCACCGCCGTAGTTATGCGGTCGGAGACACGGATCACTTCCGTCTTATACCAAGGCCCTATCTCTTAATTAGCTATCTGACTGCAGCTACGTCTTTAGGATAACCGCCGCGGTGGGTGCTGTCGGACGTGGGGCTAAGATGCGGCTGGGGTGAGGGTCGACGCGGGGGAAACGAGTAGATGACGGATCGCCCCGAGAAGTGGAGAGCGATGTCTTACTTACTTGTCTTGAAGAGCATGCGATCTAAGCCTTATTTTACATATATGGGCACGTCAGACTTCACCTAACCTAGGTATAGAGTGCTAAGGACCGCTCTTTATATGTCCTAAGGAATATCCGTGAAGTTAATGCATATTGTCATTTAGGGGTGGCCATAATCTATGCCCATGTCTGTACGTTCATGGATGCAACCCATGCTAACGATGGTGTTTCGTTTATCCGCTTGAAAGGTCCACAAACTCCAGTGATGACTGCTTCAAGCGGCGCCTTCACTAAAAGGTGATTGACAATCACGAACCCAACTGTTTTATTGGACTATTCGGTGTCGGCCGGGCGGTTTTGACCCACTGTTCAAAAAGTTGTTAGTACTGCAGTTAGTTGGCCTTCACGCGGATATGCATCTCTCCATCAAACTGCTAGTAATTTGTGTAGCAGCGCCAGGGTTCTGCCTTGCAGTATTGCAACCCTACACTCGTAGCGGTGAATCTAACTCTAAAACAAGATAGACGATGGGTCGGCTCAGCAACCCAAGGTTTGCCGATGAAGCGGTACGTGCAGTATATTGGTCTTCAGTCTGCGAAAGGGGCCGGTCTTGTACCTAAATGTAACCCCACAACGCATCGAGCGGGCACCTGAATTCGGTCGGATAATTTCAGCCGCATTTGAGATCGAAGATAGTTGAGTCTTCCGTGTAGCTGCGGAAGCTGTGGTGTAACTGTAACTAGGGATGCGATCGATACGTTTTGCAGCAAACCCTCCGAGCGGTGCGTTCACACAATAGTGGAAAGGGGGTAGGGGGAATGCCGAGTGCTGCGTGGGTGCAACATTCCGAAAGAATACTAGGATCCTGTCGAAAGACTGCAGCACATATGTTGTGCATGGGGTATAAGCGCTGTGGGCGTAGATTCCCATGAGCTGCGGAGCACTCGTACCGACCTATCGAATGTCGGTACAATTAAGGGCGAAGCTGGCTAGAAGTACCCTTTGGGCCTGCACGTTGATCAAGTGTGTGATATCACTCTCCAGTTTACATACAGCTCCCTACAAAGATATCTGGGCATAAGCAGGACGGTTGCATCGATGAAAGCTGCCCGGATGGCCTCTACCCCACCTTGGATGGAAAGTACGTTCAAAATGCAGAGTCTCACAGCTTGAACTCTCGTGGCTTGCCTTGCCATGGTAAAACCGTCTCCCCTTCGACATACACTCCGCCCTTTGGCCTCCACATGATGCTGATAGGGTGAGCTTGCATATCCCGGACAAGGCTCACCCAGTCTGGGCTGGGGTTCTTTCTGCGGAAGACCATCGTCGGATGGGCTATGACAATGAAACCGTATTTGAGGTATAAGGGTGTACTCATGAAGCTGCCTTCGAGATAGCTTTCGAGACCGAGGGCATCAACGCTGGCAGTCCAGCTGTCCATAATTGCTGCTGCCGCACCTAAGTGGCGGTACTCGGGGATCACCCACAAGCCTTGGCCATCTGCCCAAGCGTCAATAGCAATTAGTGAGTGGTCATTCTTAAAATGGCTACACAAGCTTCCGCTTGTGCAATCATTCCGAGCTCTTAGAGGCGGGGCAGGAAGCGCTCAGGAAGTGGCGTTGTTCCTAGTCGTACCAACCATTGCGGGGAATAAAGGTGATATGGCAGTAAGGGTAGTATTGGGGTTGGGACCTAGAGTGATAAATACTTGGGACGGGCAGACCAGACGCACTACTGTACATGAGTCTTCCCTAGCCAAGAACGATAGTTTGAAATACATGCAAGAGGATGCAGTGGACCAGAATCCCCGTGTAAACTTACATGCATGCGCCGAGCGCATTAACCTCGGGCGCCAGCTCCACATCTGTGAGTAGAACTCACGGGCCAAGCCATCGCGCTCTGATCCCGGTTCGAAGCCGTTTCCGGGAAGTCTCCGCAGCCACTCTTCGTCCGTCGAATGACCCTGGCTGCAGGATCGGAACGGGTTGTCTCGATGGTGCATCCACACGGCGCCTCCAACGATACAGGAGAGCCCTTGGCTTTTGCGGCTCAAGTCTTCGACTTTCAGCCAGTGTTGGTCGGGATTGGCTCGTGCAGCGGCTAGGTACTCCTGCTTGGTGGTGGCGAAGCTGGTGGCCTCTTCGTGACCCCCCTTTCCGATCCCTGGGAAAGTAAGCTGCCCGACTGCTTGCAGCGGCGTTTTCCAGGACGCCCAATAAGTGAAGAAGAGGTCGTCCCAGTCTGTATCGAAGTTAACGTCAGACACGACAAGGTTGGGTGTCAAAGCCATAATTGCGACTCTTATGTGACTGCGGCCGAATGTGTTTTCTTGGCAGAGGAGATGAAAAGAAGATAGAATAGCATAGCTAAGTTGCCTATTGCGAGGATACCTACCTAGGCAGCTTATATAGACGTCAATGTACTTCACTGCCGGGTACACTCCAAAAATGGCCAAATTCCGTGCCAAGAGAAACAGCAAGCCCTTGAGAGATAGGCCATCAGATTAGCAAGGGGGGGGGGAGGGGGGAGGCATCTCAACCCGTGGTCCCAACGTCATGGAGATTCTTGTATCAGAACTTCCTGGTGCATAAGTGTGTATAGGACACGTTGCCGCCATCCTCGCCTGCAATGAACTCAAATTTCGTCCCGCATTCTGGACTTCTCGGTACAAGTGTTCATGCATTACTTCGAAAGCCTGGAGTGTATTAATCGTTGAGAAGCTATCAAACTGCTCATCTGACAAGAGTAAGACTACGCTAACTGTTCTGGACGGGGAATAACGTTGTGAGACGATTTTGAGAAAAAGCGAGCGAAGCATATCCCCAACAAACATCGTATAAGTTTCAAATAAGCCTGATGGATACTGTACTTTGTGTTTCAGCCTAGTAAAATGTGGCAAACCGCGACATTGAGTGTCACTTGGAGGGATTAATAACTAGCTGTTCGTGAGTAGCATTGGAATCCAAGTGACCACCGAGACTTGGCCGAAACTTCTCCCTGCTGTTGGAGTCATTCCCTGAGAGGCGCCAGGAGCCCGAGAGACCCGAGATGCTACGCAATCGACTGAAAAGCTGCCAGACACTGACATCCTTAAATAAGAAGCTCAGTGTTGGGAGGCACGCGGCCATGGCTGCAAGAGCCCCTTCAAGCATGCTCCACCAGAGCATCGTCGTCGCTGTGCCTGTTCAACCTTCGATTAGCACAAACGTCCGCAGGCACGATCTTGCCATCTAACTAGACTTGGTAAAATTGTTAGACTTACGGTTTATGTCATATCCTGCCCCATATCCCTGGTATAAAACTGTGAGGTAAATTGCCAGCCGGACGATCGATGCCACCACAGACATCATTCCCACGAGAAAGATGCCGGTAATGGCCATTTTTTTTCCTGCGGCCATGCTGAGATTCCAGATCTAGGAAGAGTAAGTAAGGTTCGAAGAGCAAAGGCCGATTGCGGGAGGTCTCACCGAAGGGAGCGGGAGGAGGAGGATGATCAGATCCAGTATGAGATCAGATATGACCATTGCCTGCTGAGGAGTGTTCACGTCACACTGGGCCTGCACCACTTGGAGCGGGGCCCAATGCAGAGCAACATGTTTCCCACATCCGAAAACCAGAGTCATGAGGAATGCTATGGACCAGGACGCGGCTAGAACAAAGGCGGCTCGCGACGCCCAATCGAAGGCAGACCCTTTGTGACCCACGAAAATGCGTCGGCAGAAGCATACGATGCTGGTTTTGACGAACCCATAGGCGAAGCACATTAAAAACTGCATTCCGAATTGAATCTTTGCTTTGGTTAGTGAACTCGCTAGGTCTTTACGTGTGGGACTGGCGCACCTTTGCTTGGAGTATGAAATCGTCAAGGAAAAGCGTGGATGCTTCTGACGCCATTATGCCGTCGGGAACAGGAGTGGGATATCCCATAACTCCCAGTCGTTCGCCTGTGATTAAACAAGCCCCCATCCCCGTGATCATAAGTACTCCGAAGGCGATGAGCCAGTCATCTATTCCGAGGCCTGTTTTTTGGAGTTTGCGAACGTAGACACGCAGGCCCACAAGCACAATGCATACTAAGGGCAGGGTGAATCCAGCGGCAAGCACTTGCCTTGGCGTGACCAAGTGAAAGGGGAGTTCCAGCCACTCCATCGAGACTGTTGCTGAACTTAGCTGGGACTTCTTCTGGGTGGAGACAGTTGCAAATGAAGTGATACGTTGAACTCTATGTCAAGCCGATCCACTGCTGATGACTCGCAATGCTTTTATAGAAGAATACTTTGTTCAACATCGTCCAGTTCGGAGCGCCAATTCGAACCAATATTTTTCTATGGATCCGAAAATAGGTGCTTCAAAGGGAAGGTTTCCGTTCTCGCCTATTCGAATGCTTAGGGTTGCAATGAGTTAAGTGGTCAGCGGTAGTGAGTGGTCATGAGCGGAGCCTCGCCGTAGCATTTTGCTGTCGGGGCTCTGCGAGGGACCTCTTCAGCCGCAAGCCACCTGCAAGTCAGAGAAAGCCAACTGTAGTAAGTCGTCCAGATTATGTGCGCTTCCTTCGAAAGGCAAAGATAACTTATATCTTGTACCAGTAAGGGTATTTGCAAGGTGGAACCAACTCTGGACCCACACACGGTAACAGCCTACAGTCATCTGCTTCATAGATGGATATCACGCAGCCTGATGGGGATACACTGAACAGACGGAATCCGCTTTGGTGATTTCATCGTCAAGAAGGAGTGCGAGGCTCCCTCATGCTTACCAGTGGGGCGCTGTATCTCCGGCGCATATTCCGCTTCTCCAAATTGTAACCCAACCAGCTGCATTATTTGGCACCAGTGTAACGTCATTTACTAACCCAAAGTTACTTCACGAACAAGAAGACCGTTAGCCGAATGCAACATGGGAACAGCATAGTTTATGTTCTTTGGAGTACAGTACTGTACCTCGTGTACAGTCGAAGAGGAGTCATCAAGTAGATCCGGGCTGGGGACATCACCATTGATAAACTGTTTACTTGCTAGTTATCTTTCTCTGTTGTAGAACTGCACTCTCATAGCTGGACCGAGGCAGCTACTACATACACCTCGTGTATCTGGGCATTCGATATGGTCTCGTCCATCTCCGTCTGCTGCCATGTCGTCACAAAAGAGCTACGAACAGTATCATCTCCTTGGCCCGGACGAGGAAGCGACTAGAGAGTCGCCGCCCCATGGAAACGAGAAGGATTTCGAGCCCATCCGTCCCGGAACACGCCCCCAATGGCGGAAGCTCGCCGCTGCGTTGATAGCGTCGCTGTGCCTGGCGGTCAGTTTCTTTTGCGGGTTGAAGTTAGGCGGTTCGAAGACGAGTGAAGCCGTTTCACCATACTGTAAGAAGACGACAAGGACAGTTTCATACTTGAGCTTACTTGTTGGCCAGTGAAACTCGGATACACGCAGTCAAGCCAGCTTTGGTGGAATACGGAATATAGCGATGAGGAGGCGAGCAGATCTGAGCTCGACAAACTTTGGGATGCTAGTATCCCTTGGGAGAGCGGTATCATCGCCCTCGATAACGAGGAAGCACGCGCCATGGATCTCCCAGAGTCGCAGCCTTTCCCCTGGGACAGCCGCAGAAAAAGCATATATATTGTTAATGCTCATCATATACTGCACTGTGTGGTGAGTCCCAGATCTTGCCCTTAATTTTGTCCGAGGGGCATTTCAGCCGAACATGTTGATGCCGCCACCAAGACGACTCTCCGCTAAGTTTCCACTTATAGCGGAACATCTATATCTCCATACAGCAGTACCGCGCGAATAAGACACAGACAATCAGCTATCCTCACATCTTGCATTGCCTCGACAGCTTGCGTGTGGAGACCATGTGCACCGCAGACGACACCCTTCGCTACGTACCCCTCAACTCCGTCCACGGTTACCGGCCCGGCGATGGCCAGCCGCGCAAATGTCGCGACTGGGGCAAAGTCCAAGAGTTCGTGGAAGCGCACGATCCGTGTTACCGCTACCTAAATCCCGGAGACAAAGAGTTATCGAACCTAGAGCGCTTCAAATTCTGCCCACGGGATTCACAATATCTGCCCAAGATCCGCAAGTACTTTGGATATGGCGATGATTGGATGCCGGAACCACAGGAAGGTCCTAGGGAGCTGGACTGGTGAGAATAGGCCCGGGGAAGGGAGCTTTATGCTTGATTTTTATACGGCCCGCTGCAGCGGCTCATGACCTTCCCATTTCTTTCTATGTCACACTTACTAGGGAGCAGCTGCACAGCTCTTGAGGATATATTGATAATTGTCTGATCTCTAGAAAGCTAGAAAACCGGTGATCCCATGTGAGTGCTCCACTGATATAGGGCTTCGGAGAAGATCAACGTTGTTCCGAATAATCCCCGAAGCTCGAATGGACTCTATAGAGGGCCATTCTCCGTGACATTCTACCAGTGAATCAATCTAGTACAATACAAATAACTATTTTCTTGATTTTCTTGAGCGAAATGCAAGTTACGCAGTCATATTACTGGATCATTGGAAGCCATGCATCAGGCAGTAAAACATACCTAACACTTACCCCTGTATGCTACGCAGAGGGGTGATTTGCGTTGGATTGCTTACACTAGCCTAGCCTAGAAGGCCTGGTGATTGCACAGGTATAGGATATGTGGGTCGGCTTACCCCTATTTGAGTCCCTATTGCGACGATCTAGCCACCCTCCTGCAGGTCTTTTGGCAGAATCACTACCTCAAACGGTAATCTCGTCTTTATAATGAAGATTCAGCCACCGATATTCGAGGTCTCTAAACAAGCTTAAAACAACGCGCGACTCCGGGAAGGATTAGCCGCTGATACGAATACGCAGGTACTAGGACCAGAGGGCAAGCTTTACGTTGTCTATCCCGGTATTATCTCATTGACCACGGCTATGGCCCCTGACTGGGTAATTAGTAATCAGACGTTTCATAGGCGGCATCATTCAAGGAAGGACATCGAGAAAGGGGGAACATGACGGGGACGGGTCTACGAAATCAACGAAAAAGCTGGGGCCGTTTCTACTAACTAGCTGCCGGGCTCCCGAACGGCTTTCCACTTCATACAAACGTAATTCGCACGCCGAGGGAACGCAAAGGGTCGAAGTATCAACGACGCAATCGAATTCCCTCTCCACAAGCTCTCGGATTCCGATAACTTCAAGAACAGTGTCCCCCAGCTTTGCCGATGCGGAGACTGCTGTGAAGACGGGAAGTTCCAACAACTTCTTCCAGGCGTCAGCGTGGTGGTTCCGCTTCCCCGTAAGAACTTCCTGCTGCAGGTGCAGACCGCGCGAACGCCTTTGTGCCCTCCGTGGTGCGTAGGAGGCGAAGAACATGACTTATGTATCGTGTCCCAACCTATCATGGGTAGTGTATATACTTTTATGAAACCATAACTTCGCTTGAGGGCTGCCGGCCAGCAGGCTCTTTCGTGGGATAGTCCTCTATGTGAAAACATATACTGCGTTAGAACCATATCAACTGCAAGATCTCCTCTGTGATCTCAGACGACGGACCCATAGCTTGCTTGCACCACTTCGGAGACCACATATTCTAGCTGCAAGTCCTTTGGGAATATGTAATTACATCTTCCCTGCTAATTGCACCTCACTCATTTCACAAGTCTTCTGTATTTGGATATCAAGACACATATTATGTCACACGCCAATACGTGGTATAAATTTCCGCTCCTTAATCTGCGGCCAGCCTCCCGAGTGCTAGCACACCCTTAACGCCGTTTCCCTAGATCAACCCTAGCGTATTGTACACTCTTCAACCCCCTGGGGAAACGGAGAACCACTCAACCGATGAAAGGCATCATAGTCGGGACATTCTTCTTATACTCGACGTAGTCGTCGCCGAAGAAGCGCACGAGGTACGCCTCCTCGTGCTTGACCCTCGCCGAGAAGAACTTCCACAGAACCAAGGTGTAGGCGACGAAGCAGACGATGTTCCCCAGGACGAGCTGCGTGCCGAGCCCCCACCAGAAGAAGCCGAAGTAGGCCGGGTGCCGCAGCGTCGCGTAGATGCCCGTGGTGACGAGGCTGTGGCTGTCACGCTTCCGGTGCTGCACGATGTGATTGAACGACTGGCCCGCCTGGATCATGGCCGTGCTGCGGATGAACTGCCCGCCGAAGACCAGGATGAGCCCAAGCAGCAGGATGATGTGGCCGGTGTAGACGGGGGCCCAGGACCAGTTCGGGAAGAGGAGCTTCGTGAGCAGGCACTCGAGCGACGCCGCCGTGTGCGCGATGGCGTACGCGGGCCAGTTGGCCGTCAGGAGGAATGCGCTGATGGTGGCGGCGGGTGTGTTGTACTTGGCGGTGGTCCAGAACTCGAGGAAGTGGAAGGTGGACAGGGCGGCGGCGAAGAAGGGCAGGCGCCAGAGGGGGGACGAGGTGAGGGCGAGGACGAGGACCATCGAGATGACGGAGACGGCGAGGGCGGCGCCGAGGCAGAAGGAGCGCAGGGCGATGCCCTCGAGCGACTTGGGCTGGCCCGGGAAGTAGGGCTTGTCGGGGGTCATCTGTTCCCGCAGCTGGGCGACGGGGCTGAGGAGCGGAAGCAGGTTGTCAGCTGTCTTGTCCGAGGCCCGCGTGTTGATGGCGGTCAGGTGGGCGAGGGAGCGGCGGCGGCTGCTGAACCCCGTCGCCCACGACACCTCTTCCTCTTCGTCATGCTCGGGGAGAGGCGCGAGGGGAGGGAGGCCGGGCGTCGACGGCGGTGGGGAGGAAGTGGGCGAGCTTTTTCCTGCCGACATTTCTGGAGACGACAAGATCATAGTAGAGCAAGGATATCTACTACGGACAACCCGAGTACGATGGAGAAGGGGAAGACGCCGTCTGAATATGGATAGCCGGAAGAGCAACAAGGCTAGAGAACCCCTTGATTTACTGCGACAGAGAACCGAGACGCTTGTAGATGGCGATTCCGACATGCAGTATAGAGGAGAATGTGGATGAGAAAAGCAGCCAACTCACCTATCCGGCGGCGACCAGGCCTCGTCGTCCATTGTAGACATTTTGCGAGGGACTTTGTTAGGTCTCGAGGTTTTCGGGTAATTGGAACAAAGAGAAAAAGGTCACCTCACGATTAACCTCATGGTTACCTTTTTTCTTTTGTCCAGACACAGTTTCTTTTTGTCTGTTTCTCCAGAGAAAGTGTTTTAGTGTATGGGATGGGATTATTGTTGTCAGAATCGCGTTGATGAAAGATAAGAAATCCCCGGGATGATCAATTGAGGCGCTGTCCCCGATCGTACATAGTGCAGCGGATAAGACCGCAAACGGCAATATCCGGGTACGTACCGACTTTTACGTATGACGCAACCCTCATCCGGAATTCTACACCAACTGCATGACTTTCTACGTCCTAATTGTAACGAGATAGTATCGACATATGTGCGTTGGTGCTACTGCCCTGGAGCACTGCAGGGCGAAGGCGTTTATGTGTCGTGCGATGCGATTAATACAGTAAGCCCGAGTATCGGCAACGGGATAAATACTCCACATTAACAAGTATTAATTAGCCTGCTTTAACCGGGCGTCCGCGTAATTCGAATCAAGAGTATCTCTATTGTTCAATTCTAACGCTTTTCGCACGGGTATATACACATTATACAACTCTTCTACCTCGAGACATGGATTTGCGCAAGCTTGACCTAGAAGAAAATAGACGGCGCATGAGGAATGGGCAGCTCTATTTCTCCTTTGCCCCGGATCTCATCGCTGACCGTAAGCGATGCAGCCACGCTTGCAAGGCATTCAACGCTGCGGGAGACGTGCCTCGCCGTAGACTCATAGAGCTCTTCCAAGCGTGAGATAGCCCGAAATTTTGACCGCGTCTTTTCCACTGGTTCACCTCCTATAGAATCCAGAACGACAAGACGCCTCTCCCGCCACCCGCGCCAACACCAGAAGAGGACGAAGACTTGCTCGCCAACTATGTGTGGTGCGACGGTCCAATCAAGATGGACTACGGATACAACGTCAAGTATGTCCCCCCCTGAGACAGACCGTCAGCCCGCCCGCCTAACTCCTTTCCAAGATTCGGAGAGAATGTTTACGTGAACTCCAACTCGACGTGGATTGACTCGAGCCCCATAACCGTAGGGGCGCGGACGCTGATCGGTCCCAACTGCTCGTTCTACTCCGGCAATCACCCGACGGATTCGAGAGTCCGGAACGGCACCTATGGCCCGGAGGACGGAGCACCGATAACTATCGGCGAGGACTGCTGGCTCGGGGGAAATTGCATCGTGCTTCCTGGCGTGACGATCGGCCGTGGCTCTACCATCGGGGCCGGTACTGTGGTGACGAAAGATATCCCCCCGAACGTCGTCGCAGTTGGCAACCCCGCAAGGATATTGAGGGAAGTTACCCCGATGCCTGCGGATCAGTTGCCACCGGGCTGCAACCCATAGGACAATGGTAGCTCTAGCTCTTCATAGATTCCTCTCATAAGCCACCCTGGATTCTGAATGACGAGACGATGATCACTAGGGCGTTGATCCAGGACCAGATGAATGGGATCCATGTTGACATTCCGTAGCATCCGGAAGTGTAGACGGCGCCAAGTCTGTGATAGCCTTTAGTACCAATGTCCCCTTCCCCAAGAAAATGGCCACTCTGCTTACACGACCCCGACAATGCTCCCGGCGAATACAGCCTCGATACCACCGACGACGACATAGATGACTGGGACAGCCCATATGTATTTCCAGGTGGAACGCTTCTTGCCAATCTGCATGAACAGGGCGACGGCGGCGGCGCTAAGGTGGAACAGGACGTAGAGAATCAGGGTCCAGGTGGCGGTGAATCGCCACGAGTCCCACAGAGAGTATATGGCATAGTTCGTCTCATGAGGCGGCCAGTATAAGAGAGGAAAGCGCGGGTTTCGATAGCCGGGGGGCGGGTAGTCAGGGCATCTGGCGCTGACTTGTGACATTAGACCTACATACGTAGAACGTGCTAAGATGTGTAGATGTTAGACTGCTTGCTGTTGATAAGCTCTATGTACGTAGAAATAGCGAGTTTGCTGATATGGAATGACGCGATGGCTGATGATAGCATCAAGGAGCTATCCAAGTTAGGAGGTTTACTGGTTTAATCTGAGCAATTGGGAGCCCCGGTCCAAGCCCGCAGTACTTGTAGGGCCCGTACTTGTACTTGTATTTGTACCTTAGCACGAGGGAGGCCCCCCAGACCCACTGCAGTAGCTGAGTGATGTCGCATTTATACTTACCTCGGCAGATTCCCCGGTATGACGATATGCAACTTCCACATGCACAGTACTTTGTTCGTACTTACATACAGAGCACCAGTTTGTTATTCAATTCAACTCACGGCAACTCGATTGAGCTTGCCCACCTCTAAATACCGAACTTCCACGATAACACCATGAAGGAGATACCAAAACACATATGACGATGCCGGCAGACCGAATGCTAACGACGGTCCTACGGGCCTACCAAGACCCGCCGAGCGTCGCGGCGACGCAGATCGACGCCATCTTCGGGACGACGACCTCGCTGCTCTCCTCGCTCAACAACCCGCTCAACCTGTCCCTGCTGACCTCGCACTTCCTGACGGCGCGCGCCATATGGCTGCAGCAGACCCCCACGGACCTGCGGACATGCCTGCGCGTCATCAGCGTCTACAACACGGCCGCGTTCCACGTGCGGCGCAACGAGCTCGAGAGCGCGCATCTGCCGCCCGGACAGCCGCGACTCGGCGGCGGCCTGTCCGCCGACGAGTGGGCGCGCGCCGTCGCCAAGGGCGCCGACGACCGATCGAGCAGGTGGCGCCACTGCCTCGTCCTGACGGGCATACTGATGGGCATGGAGGCCGAGGACAGGAGGTCGCTGTCCCGCCGCCTCAGGGGCATGCTCGAACAGGCCGTCGTCACGGCTGCGAACCTCGCTGCCGAGGACCCGGTTCGGACGGGTCCGTTGGGGAGCGGCGCCGTCGTTCTGGCGCTGACGTATGCGTTTCCGCTGTTATCGGACTCGGTGAAGGGCATGCTTAACTGTAATGCCCTGTTGCCCGCTATCGTCGAGGGGATGATTAGGGAAGAAGGGTTTCAGAGCGGCGGTTTCATCCGAGCCATCTCTGCCGACATCGCACCAGAGAAGAACGTATGGTGGTCCGCGAACTCGCCCTCGGTTGGCAGGCTTCAGGATCTTGTGTCTCGACCGTTAGTCCAGAACATGGGCCCCTTATCACGGCTAGCAGCCTTTGCCGTCCAACACGCGGCACACTCAAATATGGTTCTCCAGTGTCAGGATGATCTTCTGGATTTTACAGCAGGATTATTGGAGAAATGGGGACAGTGCCCACTCTCCAACATAGACATGGCTGTCGAGGCGACGACCTTGCCCCCCAAAGTGCTCCAGGGGCCTTGGGCGATGTTGTGGGAGTTGTTGAGGAAGATCATGTATGCTGTGGTCGCGACGCTGCAACCGATCATGGGGCGGACTTTACTCGACCCCAATCTACGGCGCGACTTCGTCGCACCGGCCGTTGCCTCGAAGACATTACATACGCTACGTAACCTCTCTTTCGTATCCTCACGCCAGGGCGCCAGCGCCTTCCAGGTATACACATTCACCTACCTTACATCCATCGATATCATCACTCGATACCCGGAGGCCTGCATCGCCTTCTTGGAAGACACCCAGCCACCTCCACCTCCCCCTACCCAAAACGGTCAAACGACACCACCACCCCTCGCCCAAGCTCTAGCCCTCTTCTACCTCAACACGGCCGAACACCTGCCGCTCTCGATCCCCACGCCCGCCTGCGAAACCCTCATCGTCGCGCCGGCGACCTCGCTGCTGGCCCCGACCTCCTGGCTCAGCTATGCCCAAATCCGGCCCGAGTCCCCATCGTCATTATCACAATCTCAACCTCCAAACAACAAGGCCCCACAACAGCCACCACCACCCGCCCTCGCGCTCGAGCTCTTCGAAGCATCGCACTCGTGCGTCCTCTCGACGCTCTCGTGCCCGCAGCACGGCGTCCTCGCGGCGTCGCTGGTGCCCTACTACGTCGACGCCCTGCTCTCGTCCTTCCCCGCGCGCGTGTCCCCGCGCCAGTTCCGCCTCGCCTTCCGCACCGTGGCGCAGATCGCCGGCGGCCCGCCCTTCCCGCTCGCCGCCTCGCACCCGGACCTCGCCGAGACGCTGCTCGAGGTGGTGCGGTGGCGCGCCGTCGAGTCGGGCGAGGCGTCCACGGCGCCTATACCCTCCTCTTCCCCCTCGCCGTCATCATCGGCGTCGGCATCGGCGTCCGCTCCGGAACAGCAGCCCCCGCTCTCGGAGCAGACGGCCCTCCTCCTGGCCCTCGTCGACGCCATCCCCTACCTGCCCCTGCACGCCGTCGAGGAGTGGCTCACGCGCGCCGCGCTCGCGCTCCCCGCCGTCCCGGACCCGGTGATGCGCGACTCCGTGCGCCGCCGCATCTGCGAGGTCCTCGTGTCGGGCGAGCTCGACGTCGAGCGCGCCGCCGTCGGCGTCGCGTGGTGGGGCGTCGGCGGCGGCCGGGAGATGGTCCTGTTCGGGCTGCCTCCGCCTCCCGGTGTTGTCGGCGGCGCTGGCAGTGGGGATGGGGAGTTCATGATGAGCGGTGCCTTAGGGGGAGGGGGTGCTGAGCACGGGGAGAAGGCGAGGAGTAGGCTGTGAGACTGAGCACTAGAACCAGAAATTCGGAGGGATTAGCGAGCTCGTGAGTAAATTTAGCATATTACGTACGCGGGAATGTAGGTAGTCATATGAGTACCGTATGCGTATTCAGGATACCCTTAATTACATGAATGCCTTGTATTTCTCACTCCGAACCGGTACCGCACGCAGTTTCCACGTAGTAAGGAAACCAGCGCGAGTCCGCAAATTGAAGTACGATGATTCGCTGCCTCCGAGAACCGTATTCTAATCCTCTAACCCGCTAAGTTAATCCTTGCCGATGATTCCGCCCAAGTATTCCATAGCTATACCAGTTGCAATGCCTCCATTACCCATGCTCCACCCGATCGGAGCGCGACCCTGACTTAACCCCTGTAACGCCATACGATAATTGAAGTTGTTATCCATGCACACAGTGAAGCGAAAACGAATACCAAGGTGATTCCCGCGTAATGGAACTCCGACGCTATCATTATAACCCATCATCCTTATGCGCCGATAGGATATCATATATAGCTCGTAATCAGTGAGCCTCCGACGTAAACGCGTTACTGAGGCCCAGCAGCGTCATGCCGAGGAATGCGAAGAGCATGCTCAGGTTGCGGTTGTGGTTCAGACTCAGACTCTCGACGAACAACTGCAGCGCCACGCTGGCCATGATCCCCGCCGTCAGCGCGAACAGGCAGCCGTACGCGACGGCGTCCGGAGTCATGTGGGTGCGGCGCGCGAGGCGGAACCACAGGACTGCGATGCCGGCGCCCATGGGCTGGCTCAGCCCGCCCAGTAGCGAAGACCACGCTATGGCCTTAGGCCGGCTGTGAAGCGCCATGTACAAGGGCAGGGCCATGGCGAAGCCCTCGCTGATGTTGTGCACCGCCAGCGCCAGGAACACATTGAACCCCAGCAACGGGTTCGCGTGGTTCGTCGCGTACGTGATGAAACCTTCCGGAAACTTGTGCAGCGCGATTGCGATCGACGTCTGCAACCCGATCGACAGGAAGGCGTTCTTGGGGACGTGGTGATGGTGCTGGGCTTCTACATCGTCTAATTGCGCTAGATTCCAAAGTCCAGCTTCGGCTTCAAATTCTTGCTGTCCGCGTGAAGACGCCCGGCTACAGTGTCTTGGGCTTACGGGCGACTCGGTCTGTCCGTCATCGTCTTCCTCGGCTATCGGCATATTTTCGGGGCATGAGTGAGCAAGGCTCGTTGTGGTCCGGAGGGTGATGGACGGTCGGGGTGCTATGTCGGGCCGACTGCTGATACTGCTGATATGCTTGAAGCATTCCTGCCCGCACGGGTCGGAGTAGCCGTAACATTGCCCGCCTTCATCGCAATAGGCTTTTGAGTCCTTCACAAACGACACGACCCTGTCCTTCACCTGCGCCATAGACGGTCGCCGGGCGATGGACGCTCGGCTGCGCCATACGGACGGACGCACGGCGCCATCATAAGGCTGGAATTCGCTGGCAACGGCATCTGTACCCTCGTGTCCGTGGGCGTGTCCACTGTGGGGGTGCTCGGTTGAGGGCAGTAACGGAGTCGATTCGCTAAGACCGTTCGCGCCTGCTTGAGACTTCGCGACGGTGGACTGCCTGCGAATGACGGAAGAGTGGCGCCTGTCAAACATTTTAGCGTAAGATGACTGTCTCCGACCATGACCGTCAGCATGGAGGTGTTCATCTACGCCGTGGTCGTGATGAGAGTGGTCGCAGTCGACAACATGTGATGGCAGAAACTGGTGAAACAGCCTCGATATTGCCTGTATACCGACGAACCCGCCAACGAAACAAGCCATCAGAATGAAACCTGCGGGTTGATCCGAGTAGCCACCTTTCTTAAGGTAGCTCTTGGCTTCGGGTAACATACTATATAATGACATAAACACCTATATGTCCGTTTGAATGTCAGATCTCCGGGGCCTATCATACCGAGCATCAAGGGGGGATTAGGCTTGCTACTCACCATAACACCAAAACTTAAGCTCAGCGAGCTTGCTAGAAAAGCATTGCTGTCCTGTATTCGGAAATCCCTTTTGCTGGGTATGAGGCGCACCAGCACATCGACGCAGATGACGCTCGCTCCCACAATGCAAGCTAAACAGAGCTGTCAGTATACGGAGCGGGGAGCGAGATAGCACAGTCCTTCGGTTGAGGCCACCCACCAATGCCGCTCACGATGCACATGATCCAGCCCCTCATGTCATTGCTCACCCCTTCAGTGTCCATCTTGGCTGACTCGTCTTGTGCCTCGCAGCAGGGAGCCCCCACTGTCTCAAGCGCAAATAACGCTGGGTTAGGCGAGCATGAACTCGACTCCGATGACGATACGTTCCGCGAAAAGCTAGAAGGCCTATGGCTTGATCTCGAGCTTTCTCGAAGGTGCCCACTAAGTTGGAAAGCCCCTCGACTTACGGTTGCAGTGGCGGCTAATATAATAAATAGACTGCACCGGGTGTCGAAGAAGTGAAGAGGAAAGGAAGCTGTTGGTTTCGGATATATAGGAACTCTAGGGAAATAGAATGTCACGCGCCTATGAATGGGATTTGTCTAGGTCCGGTGATTGGAAGGTCCAGAGAGCTGGCACACTTGTTGAGTTAGGACGAATAGTATTCCAGGGTCTACGTTAGTCTATGACTGACTTCATGTGGGCAGCTGCTGCTTGCACAGGAGAAGGGCGACAGGCTCGGCGGACGCTTCAGCGTCTTCCTTTTTAGTTCGGGTTGTGGAACCCTCCGAGAAGCTATGATGGAATGCCAAGCTTCATGCCTAGGGAATTCTTGAGGACCTTGATGGACACCTCGCAGGCCAAGTATATGTAAGCAAGAAAGGGTCTGAATGTGACTGGAGCTTGTCTTGAGACTAAACATCAAAACGGTATAGCGTTATAACGGATACAGGGTCTGACGCTAAGCCTTGTTTTTTTCCTAACAACCTGGACTTTCTCGGTCTGGCTTTTGATACGGAGTAGATTGGACAAAATGTCAGTCAATCAAGAGTACAACTATATATCAGACTGACTTCTAGTAGGTTCCGCAGTGAATTACGAGGACTTTGTGACGCTAACAAGCCCATTGTCATGATTATATACGAAAACAGGACAGAGCTTGTACTCCGATTCTAAAACCCTTGCGCAGATCTCAAGTCTTTTGTTTGGTGCAACCTTGATCCACATGAGGCTATGAGGCAATCATGCTGTACCAATGCACAAAGACTCCACATCATTGCTTACTCATACATTGAAGGCTTCCACCCTTAAGCATAAGCTTATTCAGGGATGGATGGAAAGTTACAAGCCCATCCGGGTGGTTCATACCTAGATATGGCACATAAATTTACGGATACGGATCATCAGTGAAAGCTTCAGCTTCCTGTACAAAGTAAAACGTGAGGGGAATAATGACAACCGACGGTTTCCCATATGACTTTATGCAGCTATTACACACACACACGAACGCACAATTTCCGATCCCACCAGGTTGCCGACCCCGGCCACTCCTCGGTCCTCAAGGGTAGTAGATTAGCTCGTTGATCATGAGGTTAATGTCCTTCGTCCGCTCGGTCCGCCATGTGGGGAACCTCTGCCTGCGGTACCAGGTGTGGTTCTTGGTCGTGGCCTGATGATCGAGCGCATCCATCAGCTGCTCGAGCGAAGGCCGGTTGTCGACGTCCGCGGCCTGGCAGCATAGCACGATGGTGATCAGGTCCGGGTCGAGGTTCGGCCACTCGCTCGCGGGGTGCAGGGACGCGGCCGCCGTCGCGAAGGTCCGCTGCACGCCGTCGATTTCCACCGTCACGTCCCCCGGCGCCGGGTCCCATTCGTCGTCCAACGTCATGAGTATACGCATGATCTAGGTAGAGGATATTTTTAGCGTGGGGTCCCCGTAAGTTCCAGACCTAGAGTATCTCAGGGTGGTAAATGGTGAGAGGCGAAAGATTGCGCAGATATACGTACCCGGCCGATGTCATATATGTTGGTTTTTACACCAATGTCCCTCCTATAACATATATTGTTAATGCCCCCTTATGTTCTTTGGGTCTGTTTAGTGGCTGTGTGCTACTCACTTGTCGGGGTCCTCGGCATCATATACTGCACCAAAGTCGATCAGTTTCAATATCGGTGTCAATATGTGCTCACCCTCGAGTGGATTATGGTCACCGATCAGGACTACGATAGAAATCACTATATGTCAGCCAACTGACTCTCGGTAAGATAGGAAGATTTCTCCTAATATGGAACACGGCCAAACTTGTCATAAGGGGATCCGCTGACTGTTATCCATGGTCATATTCCCATGCACCCACTGCGCCCTGGGGTAGTTCCCCCGCTCATCCCCATCCGGGATTTCTTCCAGTGGGAGCGGCTGCTCAGGCGTAAAAGGTGGATACTCTGGGATCTTCCGGTCCGGATAGGCTATGGCGATACACATTCGTAAGACTTCGACGGCCAAATTCCATATTAGCTGTAGTACGGCGCCTCGGCGTAACCAAAAAGGGTGGCCCCCGGGGGTCACTTACGGCAGAAGAAAAAGCCGCATAGAACTCGGTTCGGCAGGGGCATCTCTTCACCTATGACCCTATCGTAAAATTCCTTCAGCGTCCCGTTCTCGACGAATTCCACGATGAGATACGGACGGCTGAGCTTTCTTAAGGGGTTCGGGTCGAGGTATACCGGCTGCGCGATATGAGGCGCCCCGCGCAGCCGCTACGGGTGAAGGAAACCCACTCGTTAGTCGGAGAGACCCCAAGACTATAGCCTTATTATCGAACCACTTACCTGTACCACCTCGACCTCGTTATCCAGCTTGATGTCGTCTTCGATATGCGACACCTCTTCCCTCCATGACCGCTTCACCACGAAGTGTCTGGGCTTGCGGATGTTGGGGTTATCCGATCTCTCCAGAATCGAAAAGACAACACTCGTTTCACCCTCCGCTACACGTCCAAGATAGTGAAAGTCTCTCGGAAAGTCGTTGAAGTATCTCCGTACCCTCGCTACCTGATTTGCGATGAGCCTTCCAATCTGTTTGTCAGCACTCGAATCGCAACGAATGTACGCCATTCAAAATATCTAGGCTTCTTACTCGGCATCCTTTACGACGGGCAGTTAGAATACTGCTAGGACGATCGGCTTTTGGAGACACTTACGGTTGCGTTCATCTTATATGATTAAGGCCAGTTTTTCTTCCTCCAGTAGTTTGAAATGCTTCGAGATTGTGAAGAAGTCAATTATCGAGTACCTTTGGGGAAGTTTACGAGGGTTTGACTCGGAGACAGATCAATAAACAACCATTCAAGAAACAAAAGACGAATGCGCTCTTTGTACTAAATCCTTTGACTTGCACCTAAAGGGGTACGCACCTACTCTATCCATGGAGGATATACCAAACGTCTAATTTGATGTGCTTCTTATCTGGATCGGGGATCGGGCTTTGGAATATCGAGCCGCTTTTCACTCATCCTGCGCTCCGCTATTAGGCGGCACAGGTGCAGCCCTTCTCCTGATGTACGCCGTCAGTAACTAAGAATGGGTATCTAGGGCTGGAATACATTTATCGAGGTTGCATGAGGAGCTATATTGACCTGCGGCCTAAAGCACCCTTGATCGGATATATCATCGTATCAAAGGCCCTTCAAAAC
Organism: Monosporascus sp. mg162; assembly: GCA_004155945.1. NCBI lineage: Eukaryota > Fungi > Ascomycota > Sordariomycetes > Xylariales > Monosporascus > Monosporascus sp. mg162. Next base: position 45,034 of record QJNY01000386.1, on the reverse strand, counting down.
CTTTCCGTGCATACACCGTTGACCCTTGTATCAAAACGGAATACTCTTCGCCAGCTTGTCGACCGTGATTGGACAGGCGGCAGTATTAGCCGCCGGATCGATGTTTAGTTGCAGGATGCGATAGGCGGTCGGGTTGTTGGCGATGGAGAGTACGGTGTTTCGTGGCCTCATCGCTGGAATGTCTGTCCCGCGGGACAGAGAGGTAGTGCCTCGGACTCGGCCTGTGAGTGACGCGATCTAAGCCGATGTGGTCAACTCGAAAGATAAAGGGTATGGCCAGTTGCCGCTTTCGTGGGCCGCCAGGAACGGGCATAAAGAGATCGTACAATTACTGCTCGATACAAAAGCTAAGATCGATTTGGGAGTTACGGATAACCGGACGCTGTTTTCTTAGGCTACCGGGAATGGGCATTACGAGGTCGTGTGGTTTTTATTTAATAGGCGTCGAAATTTAACGTCGAAAATAGGTTTGACCGGATACCTGCCTCTTATTCCGTGGTGTATCATTTCCCCTGACAGGTATTCTGCTATGACACCAACCCGATGTGGTGCTCAACTGGCACCAGAAAGAATTTCCTGGCGTGATTGAGTTGTGGTATCGAGGGAGGACTTCGCCCTGGGCAGTCATCTCGACTATAACGCAAGAACGGAGGCAGCCTCATTGGATGCGGCGCGTACGATGACCGAGATCGAACCTTAAGCTCCCGGTCGTATCACCCGAGCTGCTGCCAGCATGGCAAACCGCCGTTCGTACTACGGACACAAAAGAGTAGTACGTGCAAACAGCAGCGGTAATGGACATCTAGATGACGTTTGTAGGGGTCGCACAGTTCGAACTACCATGTTTGTTGTCGGTATCCGGTCGGCCTGAGCTGCCTGACGAGGGCTGCCGCACGTCAAGTTAGCACAGAAACGGCCGGGGCCTTTGGACTATGACCAAACTCGGCCCTTCTATTATGCTTATCAGGCCAAGCTGCTGTGGCACCTTCAAATAAAGATTTGGCTAGTTTGATGTGCTTATGGTTATACACGGGCATTTCCGTACTGCGCTCTTCATTTGGCCATCTCCTGCAAACCCTCATATGAAGCGGTGGCGAACTCACTGCTGCCGTTAACCCCAAAGATCCCCCTGAACATCTCTCCAACCAACAGAAAACTGCATCTGTTCGCGTCGAGGCGCAGTCGTGATATGTAAACGCTGCAGTACTACCTGTAGGAACCCGAGCAGCGGACGTTTGCATCTTCCTGTCAGGCCATTTCCATGGGCAGATTATTATAGAGCTTTGTATTTGAACTTGCCATGGCCAGCTTGATATATGGAAGGTCTGGTGAATGTTCTGAGATAGCCTTCGTGACCGATTTTCTTATGTTCTTGCAATATGGAACATGCGGTACGGAGTTGTCTGCTGACTCATCCCCGCACACCATTCTGTTCTCGGTTCTGCCACACACTACCGCCTTGACGTCCCTAAAGCGCCGTGCTCTCCGTTTTGGTTTCCGTATACGGCGACCCGGACAACCGTCAAGGAAAACGGAACCGGTCGAGGGCCCCGGGCGCCTTACCTCCTGTTCCGCACGATGCCGTTCCTCCTCCGCCTAAACCCCCTTAATCCGTCCACTCCGACCCGGCCGCTGCCTAGCCGCCAAAGGCCTGTCCCTGGCCATGGCCGGGGCCCCTGAAGAGGGATGGCCGCTTCGACTACGGCGCCGCCAGGCATACCTGAAAAAGGAAGGGCGTTTACGATCCTTACGCCGCTAAGCGTACGGCGGAATTAGTCTCTTTCCACGTCCCTATATATTTATTAGCGTTATACCCCCCTCTTACTCGGGATTTTTTTTTTAAAAATTTAAAAGGTTCTTTTTTAAATTTTATTTTATTTTTTATTTTTATTTTTTTGCTTTATATAATTTCTCAAGTTGGCACTGCTTCGCCAGTGTTGTTGATTTGCCGGGCTGCAGCAATCTGCGACAAAACTTCTTGCACTCAATCTGTTCCCGACTCTGAATCAATCAGCTCCAAGCCAGTTCTAATCAGATCAGACTCGCGACCATCTTAGCATTGCTTTGCGTCCAACGTCGACTAGAACGGCGAGTTGCTTAACTCTAATCAGCGATGCTCTTTACTGAGAGACGCCTGCTGAAGTTACTGACTGTCGTGGCTTAATCCGTCCCTTTTCGGAAGACCACAAAAACCATTACTTTCATTCGGGCTCCTCTGTGCTCCGCCGAGTTTGACGGTCTTCCAACTCAATTCCGCGCTGCTGATGGTACTTTCGACGTAAGATCCGATTAGGTAAGTAACTTGCTGCTCCATCCTGTCAGCTCCCATTTAATGATCAGCGTCATCAATGCCCGATCAACCATATTATCAAGGTTCCCTTGTTGTTCGATATAATTATGTTGCAGCACATATCCTACCGCAGTTGGTTGCCTCATCATATTGGTTTTCTAGCAATCAGGCCTCTCAATCAATCCACTGAGCCTTCAGTGTAACTGATTCCGGGAATGGCACGGTTATTCCGATGCCACATGCATACGTGCACGGCTCAGAGTTAGTCTTTTATCCACTGAGACCTTTCAGTGGATGCATTGATTGAGCCAGGCGCGACCGCGAGCTTGCGTCTCTCATCATACCTAAGTTATGTGTTTGGAGGTCTAGAGTACATCAACCTCAGACACTGCCACATCACTCTCCAATGCCTTAGTCGAGCCTGCAATGCAGACTTGTTGCTTGTATTAGGAGACAGAAACGACGGATGGCAAGGGTGAACCTTGCAGAGTAGCCCTTGCAATAGTATGGGCTGTGTCTCAGTTTTAGGCCGGGGGTAGGGTGGGATGATCTGTTTTCTGTCATCGATCCTATCCCGGTGGTATTAGGACCCCAAGTCAACCGAAGGACCAAGGGAACACTGATTGGAATCCTGAGTCTTTGTCTATTGTGAGTCATTTCTGGCTCTTAAAAATGGTTCACTTACTAAGACTTCATAGCGCTTGCGGTGTGCCTATCGTGAGGGTGGTATATGCCTATCACCGGCCAGAGCCTGATTACACAAGGAATTACAGTTTCATCGTCTGGTTCAAGTAAGCAATGGACATGCAGAATAGGTATCATCGATGACTGACTCGCTTCCTAGCATTGAACTTCACTCTGGAATACTTGCAGCATCCCTGTCAACCCTGCGACTGTATGTACCTGTATTTCGCTATAATCAAGTCCGCCGCAGCGTTGTTCCTTGGATATCTACTGACTCTTGATGCATTTTATAGTTTATTCTCAAAGATTCTCAAGGACACTTCGCGCCTCGAAGATACTGTTATAAGCATGGAACCCGCTACAGCACTCAGTCCCAGTCTGTGCACATGCGTTCAGGCTACCGAAAGCACGATGATGTCCCGATCCATTTGCGAAAGATCAAAGACCAGTAAGGCTACGATAGCTACGTCAAGGACAAAGAGCATTGAAGACGATGGCAGCGAACATGGCATTCTCCCGATCATGACCGGGATAAACAAGCGGACCGAGATTACCATTCAGGCGATTTGGTTTCACAAGCACATTTAGAACATATAAACTCTCGGATACCCCTCGGGAAAAGTTGAGAACTTCTGTTAATTATAACATTCACATTGCGGTATGACAAGGGTCTGCTGACTTATCCCAGCGCTTGGACGCGGCCTCCGTTTTTACAGCTTTTTGACGCCGATTACAGACGCCGTATCGTAACTCCATTTCGACGCTTTTTATCAAGAAATCTATCTTAATATGATCTACCTGGTCGTTATACTTCGGTATTACATCATTACACTAGGTATCATATTATCACACCCAGGTATTACATCATTACACCTAGATATCATATCATGTGCGGTCTCGAACAATGTCGCTCATGATTCTTGCAGCGCGATGGAGCTCCTTCACAAAAGCCGCCGTTCGTTCTTGCGACCCTCCAGTAAGAGAGACTGAGATCCTGCATTCGAAGGTTAATAAAGTTTACCGGATGACAACGGGCACACGATTGACTTACTTGTTCTTCTCCGGAATTATGAAAGACCAGAAACCATCAGTATCGGGTATCAAGTGGACAAAATCTTCGACGATCATCTCGCTCTCAAGTGAGTTGGTCTGCGCAAAGATGGGCGGACTCGGACGGCCGAAGAAGACCATGTCGCTCAAGAAAGCAGGCTTGGGTGCGCTGGCGTTGTTCGTTGGCCACAGGTAAGCTAGCACCTCAAAGACTCGCTGGGAGCTGCGGCCGGTGAGCAGAACCTGTATGCCGGCGTTCAGCGACTTGGCCGCTGCCAACAGAAGGGCCCTCAGCTGGGCGGACGTGCCAAGGTCGGATTGGTCGTCTCGAACTTGGTAGACCCCGGCGGCCGCATCGCAGAATGCATTAACTGCAGGCGTGGCTCTCTGCATGGCATCGGCGCGGCCAGCGTGGAATAGAGCCCCGCTCGTAGGTTCCCACGAAGACATGTTCTGGCCAAAGAAGAAGCGCATGGCAAGCTGAAAGGTCAGATCAATGACTGCTTTAATGGGTACTCGAGATTGCAGGAGGAAGTCAGTGCCGAACTCGTCGAGTTGTTCTCGGACATAAGTCGACTTGGAGGTGGCCTGTTGGTACCGTTTCCGAAGGGCAATTACGTGGTCGTTGATCTCGGGAGTTGTCTGCAGGACGACCTCCTTCAGCTCCACCTCGGAAGACAAATGGCCGCCGCTTGGCTGACCATTGCGACCAATCGACCCAGCCGGGTGGGCCTCCATTGCGTTGGCTATCCATTCCAAAAGGCGGATGGCGGTGGTACCGTCGAGGATTCCATGCTCGGTAATCAGACCGGAACGACCATTTGCGCTCACATAGAACTGCAGTACCTTGTCAAACCAGCGATTCGTGCCGTCGCCGATGTACCCCTGACGCGCAATCTGCTCGGGGGTGTCCGGGCTTCCGGCGTCCAAACATAGAACGAACATGGCAGAGTCAAGGACATGAAAGTACTCGACATTACCAGGACCCAAAGCCAACAGAGCCTCTCTTGTCTGAAAACGGACATGTCAGCTTGAATTGATTGCGGGGCTTGCGAGAACAAATGCACGGGAACCGCTCAGTCGGATGGGGTGCCTACCTTGGCCCAAGAGTCTCTTTCATCAGTTGTCAACATACTTGACAATACACCCTCCTCTCCCACTCGCGCCACGATGGCTTCAAACGTCGCCCGAAGCTGTTGGATTGGCACGTCCTTGCCGTCCCCGTCTTGGAGCATTACCTTGAAGACACGGCCTCTCCTCAACACGGCGACATGATCTTGGACATTCCGATCATTTGGGGATGGAGCGTAGCTCACGACCTTATCGCATTTGAGCTGCGGGACACGTGTCGAGTTGAAGAGCCATCCCCATCCCCACGTGCACTCGGGCCTGCCTGCGATCTCTTGGGGCGCGACCTCACCCGCCTCCATGGCCCGCCTGTAGGAAATAGCTGCGGAAGTGATGATGGCGGCACGCTCCGCCTGGGAGTGCCGTATTCCACGGCTGTCACGCTGCGCTCCCATGATGCTGGTCCACGGAGCGACCGGCGCCCTTCTGCACAAGTATCGAGCGTCTGTGACGATGTCTGTAAACCAGCTATTGGTCTTGTCGTGCCCGTGCGTGTCGTACAAGTCCCGGAGAATCTGGCGGGCAGGGCTATCCGAGGCACGCATTCCTTCAATGTCTCGATGGATGGACTCGAGCTGTTTCGGGCTGAAGAGATGTTCGTTCGACTCAAGCCAGTAGTCAAGTGCATCATCCAGATCCGGCAACGGCTGAACGGGCAGCTCTTTGTGAAGCTTGCAACAGCTCTGGCCATGCCCGAGAGGCTTGCTGACAATGTCAGTTCCATTGGCAGTTGCAGCTGCAGCAGGCTGCGACTCTGAGTGACTTTCAAGAGCAGCCCCTTCTTGTCCGATTTGGTCATCGGCGGAGCTGGCACCATTGACCTTGTTAAACTTGAGATGCATCCTCGAAACTATGACGTTGGCCAAGGCGAGCATGCTTTGCGCGCCACTGAGCTCGGATATCTGTAATTGCGTCCGGAACGTGTGCTTGACCCAATTCTTGAGCTCGATCGAGACGAGAGAATCCAGCCCGAGCGCCGCGATCGGTCCCTCTGGAACGTCGTCGCCTATGAAGGCAGTGAACTTGTCGAGCAGGGTTCGCCTCACGATGTCCTCGGCCTCGCCAATCGACTCTGCTTGCTCGACGATCTGGAGTACGCTTTGCTTCTTGCCGTTAGCGGCACTATTGTTGGCCGTCTTGCCCCCCTGCCTCCTCTTGCTGGGAATATGGTTGTACATGTGGTCATTCAGCGCCGATGGACCGAAAGCATCTTCCATGGTGTCACGGTTGAAATGCATGAGATGCTGCACTACTTCTTGGTTGACGCAAGCTTGCGGGTTCATGGCGTACTCGAGTGTGGCAAGAACCTCGCCAAACGAGACAGAGCCGATGGTGCGGGTAACATCGCTCCCTTGCTGTAGTGCGCCGGCGACCAGCTCGGAGCCCTCGACAGCTCCAACATTGATGGTGGCATATCTGGTGATGCCTCGTGGAAATTGCTTCCCAGCATGAGCAAAGGCATCCAGGAAAGCATTTCCTGCTGCGTAGTTGCTCTGAGAGGCTGAACCGACGATACTCGCCACGGACGAGAGCATGATGAAGAAGTCGGTTGTTTCCGGCGAACAGAAGGCTTCATGCATGTTCAGCGTGCCCTGGACCTTAGGCCTCACCGAGTCCTTCCAATCGTCAACCCCCATGTACTCCAAAGGGTGGTCCCGGAGGACCGTTGCGCTTTGGATGATACCTTTGACTGGTGGCAGGCCGAGATGGGCCAATTTGTCGGCGGCACCGCGCGCACTGTTCTCGTCGCCAATGTCACATTGGACAACGTGGAGAGTACCGCCCAGTTTGCTAATAGCCTTCTGAACCTCGACGACGGCCGGCTGCTGAGCCACAGTATCAGCATCCCGGCGGGTGAGCGCTACGATGTGGCTAGCCCCCTTCTCGGCGAGGAAGCGTCCCATCTTCTTGCCTAGATCGCCAAGTCCACCACCGATGACATACGTCCCCTCCCGTTGCAGTCGCAGTGCGGGTGCCTTTAGCCTGGTGGCTTGCACACGGGTCTGTCCATCGGCAACTAGCACCAACTTTCCCGTGTGTTTCCTCTCAGCGATAAGACTAAATGCCTGCTCGATGCGTGACATGTCGAACGTCTTCACAGGGTACACAGGTTTCAGCAAGCCCTGGTCGACCATAGCGAAGATGTCCCTGACGCCACGAATCACTCCTTCAGGACGCATCCGATGCATATAGTGAACATCTATGGCGGCGAAGGTCGCCTGCTTGTCGAAGTTGGCCATGCTGAGCTGGCTGCGGCCGAGGATGTCCGCCTTACCGATCTCGCAGAAGGTGCCGAACGGGGCGAGACAGTCCCAGCTGTCCCTGAGAAGCTGCCCCGAGAGCGAGTTGAGAACAACGTCGACGCCGTTGCCCCGTGTCGCGTCGAGAATCTGTTTCTTGAACGTTCCGGAACGTGACGAGAATATGTGGCTGTCCGGTATGCCGTACTGCTCCTGGATCAGCTTCTTCTTTGCGACGCTGCCAACCGTGGCAAACACCTCGGCTCCCGCAAGTTGTGCAATCTGGATCGCGGACTGGCCCACACCACCCGAACTTGCGTGGATCAAGACACTCTGTCCCTTCGCTATCCGAGCGACGTGGTTGAGACAGTACCGAGCGGTAAAGAACACTAGCGGAATAGAGGCTGCGTCGGCAAAGGTGACCGAGTCTGGGATGGCCACCACATTCTTGCTGTTGGCGCGAACCTGGTTGCCGAATTGTGCCACGAAAAGGGCTGTGACCCTGTCGCCGGCTTTCCACGACTGCACATTGGATCCAACGGCCGTGATGACACCAGCCACCTCGCCGGTCATTGGCGTCCCTGGCGCCATCTGGCCCAACGTGATGGCGACGTCCTTAAAGTTGACCCCGTACGCCCGGGCCTGGATTTGAACCTCGTCCGGACTGAGCGGGCCCAACATGTCGTCGTTATCCACGAAGCGAATGGTCGTGAGCAAGCCTGGTACCCGAACGTCGAACTTCAGAGGCCGGTCCTCGTCGAGATATTGACAGTTCACAAGAGATGCGTCGCCGCTCATGTTCTGCTCCAGGTTATTGCGACTGTCGATGTGCGTGGCGAGGCGATCGTCCGGAATGACTCTTGGGATTGTCAGCTTGCCGTCGCGGATGGCGTACTCATGCTCCAGCTTGAACTCGTCCGCCCCGACACCCCCCGACGACCCAAACGACAGCACAGTAATCTCTGTCAACGTCTGGATGACATGCTGCAGCTCACCATCGTTGCTGCAAAGCTGGACTGGGTCTTGAACGTCGACCGTAATTAACCGTAGACCGGGATTCTCACGGCGGAGAACCCTGCCCATGCCGTTGACCATGTTCTTCAGAGCTGCCTTGTCGCGAGACGACGGCGAGGCTTGGAAGCTGATCCAAAGGATGTTTCCGCCCTGGAGCAGAAGCTTCTGGACTTGCTCGAAAGTCTCGGGGCTAGGGTCCAGCAGTAGCGGGTGCTCGGCCGAGTCAATGACTATCGCAAGACCATTGGGGTCTTGGTCTTGTGCGTCCGCGGGCCTCGTACTCCAAGCCTCCCGGCTACATTTGATGCCCTTGTTGCCCAAGGAGTGGCATATGGCATCTCCAAAGACGACTTGGGATGCATCATCGGAGTACCCGAGATGCACTTTCGCTGTCAACGTCCTCTCGTCGACCTCCTGGCGTTGACCGTCAGTTGTTTCCGCGGCTACCGGTAGAGCCCGAGCCACAATCACGGTACTGACGTCGCTCAAACGGCCCGTGTGTGCTGGGATGGCAAGATCTGTGCCGCTGAAGCCGTGACGCTTCAAGCACATGTCCCACTCGGGCACGCTCATCAGGGGCCCATCCTGGTGTCCGTCCGAAGACGCCCACCGGCCGTCCACCATGCCAAAGACGGCGTTATGCGCCGCTGTAACCGCCGTCAGCTCCATGAGCACGAGTCGACCGTCCGGCTTCAGCAGCTTCCGCAGGTGCGCCATGGTCATGTCCATCCGAGGCGCGGCGTACGACACCATAGAAGCCACAAGCACATCGAAGCTGTGGGCGGCGTACCCCTGCGCGAGCGGGTCGCGTGAGATGTCGAGCGTTTTGAAGTCAATCTTAGCAGCCCATCCGCCGAACCTGCTGCGCGCACGTTCGAGGAGGCCAGAGGACACGTCGGTGTAGGTATATGCATCCACGGGTAGCCGGCCGTTGCGCTCCATTGCCTCCATGAGCGGCATAGTGGCGCCTCCGGTCCCAGCGCCTACCGTCAGTATGTTAATGTTGGGGTTCTTGTGGACGAGAGCCTGCATATATGCGGCGATCTGTGCATAATGGCTGTTGAACAGGGTGTATTCGGAGTAGAGCCGTTCAAGGACGTCGTCATGGGCGAAGAGCTCCGAGGCGTCCGCCTCTCCGGTCAGGATCTCGACGTAGTGAGGTCCGAGGCGGCCCAGGGCCAGTCCGACGATGTTGTTCGATCCGCTGCCCTGCTCGATAAGGTTGGCTTCATCTTGGGGAGTGACCCCCTCGAGCAACCGCCCAGCCTCTGTCGTGTCCCACTTAATCATCCAGCTTAGCAGTTTGGAGAGGTGGGGACTGCATGTTGTAGAGCTGCCTTGCTCTCTCATGCGCTGGACTGCTCTGCGGATGAAAATCGTTGCGACCGTGTCGTTCATATGCAATTGTGCCTCTATTGGCTGATCGCTCGTCTTTCCGTGGTCGACATCGAAGAGGTTTGAGCTTGAAGCATGAGCCATCAAGTTATCCTGTGTGATGTGATCGACATCGGACTTCCACTCCATGCGGTAAGTCATCTTCTTTTGGACGGCCTGATCTAAATCCGCCGCCCCGACAACCTGTGTCCGAATGTTGGTGCCGGTGACCACTGGACGGAACGTCCCATCGCTCCGCTTCTGGTAGGCACAATAGGCAAAAGCAGCATTTCGCGGGGTCAGCTGGGAATGCTGCAAAGCCACCACGATGTCGGTGCCCGGTGCGCTTTCCATGTCAACTGCCACGGATATCTCTCCCAGCATGGCGGGCATGATGGGCGCCACAAGGCCTTCTCGCCGGAAGCACACGGGTTCCAGCTGGAAGATGGAGTCGAAGGTGCTGGGGTGGATGGTATGCGGTTGCATGTAGTGTCCGGATATGTGTTGTTCGATATCTTGTACGACAATTCTGGCAGTAGCGTACCCCTTGCCAACATGGATCTCTTTCATACCCTGAAAGGTATCGCCATATTCATTGCCAGATGCTTTCATCTCACGATATTCCTCCGTTGCATCGATAGAGGTAGGGCAGAGAGCCTGCACGTCCTGCAGCCACTTATCGGCAGTTGCCTTTGTAAAATGACCCAGGCCGTCGTCGCGGGCGCCCACGAACTCGTCGGGCTGGAATTGAGCAGTACTATCCTCAGTGGCAACTGAGTCCCATGAGACAAGGCCGCTGCAGTTATCGATCCAAGAGTCATTCCGGGGATCATAGGAAACCACGCGGAAGTACTCCCAGGGGCTGCCCGCGTATTGTCGGGAAGGGGTAATAATGAGCTGCAGTTCCACCTCCTGGCTGTCTTTCGCACTGTCGTCGTGTATCACCACCGGGTTGGCAAAGGTCGCATCGCGGAAGTTGATGTTTGTGATGCGGCCTGGCGTCTTGCGCAGCTGGAACAGTTGCTTCATGGCCTCGATGACCATGATCAGGTAGCCGGCACCTGGGAAAATGACGAAACCCTCGATGACGTGGTCTCGGAGCCAAGGTACCTTTGCCAGACTCACGTGGTACCTCCACCGTGGCTCGTACGGCGAGCTGCCCACCTCGAAGAGGCCGAGAAGATCGTGGGGAGGGAAAGGGCGCAGGCGATTACTCTTACTGAGCCGCGATTCGCGCCAGTACGTGTTGCTGTGATCCCATGGATACGACGGAAGGTCGCCGACAACCCGAGGTCGGGAGCTGGAAGTCTTGATTGACTGTCCGCTGTCCAGCTCGACTGGGCTGCCGGATTCGAAAACCTTGCCTACCAATGCCAGGACGGTGTCTACTGCGCTTGCATTTCGAACAAGGCACGGGACGTAGTTGTACTTGAAGGCAGCACCCGAAGCCAACTTGAAGTTGGACTCCGACAACGACTGTCTCAGTGGTCCCGAAAGCGCAGCATGAGGACCAACTTCAATGAACATGTTGGCGGCTGTGGGATGAGCGTCCGACAAGTGCTGTGCGACCAGTTGAGAAGCGCCACTGAACTTGACTTGGGACACCAGATTGGACACCCAGTAAGGCGGCCCAAAACCAGATCGCTTACGGGCACCAGTGACGGACGAGTAGAAGGCCACGTCCTCTCGTGGCGTGCCATGTGTCAAACCCTCCAGGGACGAGAGATATGCCGGTGCAATCACCTCCATGTGGTGAGAATGATAGGCCGATTCGACCTTGAGCCGTCTATTAAAGACCGACGCGGCCCCTAGCGCAGCTTGGAGTTCCAGCAGGGCCGCCACGTCTCCAGAGATGGTGGTGCTCTCGGGGCTGTTGACACACGCCACCGTCACCTTGCCGTTGCCACTGCCGAGCTGCTTGATCCGCTTGTTAATCGTATCTTCTCCTTCTCCCACGGCCAACATGCCCCCGGGCGTCGCGTTCAGGGCCTTGGCCTTGGCGGAACAGATTCCTCGCATGTAGGCAACTCGCATAGCGGCCGCCTTCGTTAGGGCCCCCGCTGCGTAGGCAGCTGCGATTTCTCCCGAGCTGTGACCGCATACAGCCTGGGGTCGGATGCCGTAGGTGGTGGCGAGCAGGTCGACGAGGGCAATCTGGACCGCCGTGGTGATCGGCTGGGCAAACCTGGCTTCCCCGAGCCGCGACGACTCCTCGTCCCGGGAGAGCTCCTCGACAAGGTCCCACTCGCAACCCAGGTCCTTGATAGTCTGGTTGCTGAGTGCAATGGAAGATGCAAACACCTGAGACTCGAAGCCCGTCAGGAGCTCCCGCCCCATGGCAAACCACTGGGCTCCCTGCCCCGTGAAGACGAAGGCCAGAGCGACGTCCCGCGCCGACTTAACCATGCGTAATTTGGCGTCTCCCAGGGCCTCCCCGAGCTCCTGCAAATTGCTCGAGACGACGCTGCAGCGCCATGGGAGTTTTGACCGGCGAATGCTTAGGGTGTAGGCTAGGTCGGCAAAGGAGACCGACTGGCTTCGATCTGATGCAAGCCATTGTCGCATGTTGGAGACCAGTCTGCTGAGAGATGATTCCGAGTTTGCCGACAAAACTATGAGCTTTGCTTCGGCGCCGCGGTCGGAGTCGCGGTCACGGCCGTTGACTTGATGGGCATTGCCGTTGGCTTGATGGCCGCTGTCGTTGACTTGATGGCCGTTGCCGTTGACATGTCCATGGGCGGGCAGGGGCTCAGGATCGTATGCCTCGATGATGGCGTGGGCATTCGTTCCACCGTAGCCAAAGCTGTTCACAGACACGCGCCTAGGTCCTGTATGTCCTCGTGGTGTAAGCGAAGTGAGTTCCAGTGGTACCTTGAGTCCTCTCTCCTGGAGACGGAGCGACGGTTTTGGGTTGATGAAGTTGAGTTGCGGCGGGATCTGGTTCTTTTTGAGAACCATGATTGCTTTGATCGCGCTCGCCACACCACTGGCCGCCTCCAGGTGTCCAATGTTAGTCTTGATGCTGCCAATAGGCAGGTCGGAAGTCCGTCCTGCTTCACGGCCAAACACCCTGGCGATGGACCCTACCTCGGCATTATCGCCCGCCACGGTTCCCGTTCCATGGCTCTCCACAAATAAGGTCTCGCGGGGATCGAGGCCGGCCCTGGCGTAAACCGAACGGGCCAATGCCTCCTGTGCGTCGCCGTTAGGCAGGAAAATGCCAGACGTCTTGCCGTCATGGCCCACCCCTGATTCCACGACGACTGCGTGGATGTGGTCGCCGTCTGCCACGGCTCGATCAAGGCGCTTCAGGACGAGGACGCCGAGGCCTTCGCCTCGCGCATAGCCAGCGCCGCGGTCATCGAAAGTATAAGATCTCCCGTCTTTGTTGGTGAGTTCTCTAGGTGTGTTGGTCAGTCCAGTCCCAGACGATGATCCGAAGAGCTCCGCAAAACTCATTGAGGTGACTTACGACATAGCAACTGACTGGTCAGGGCTCAGCAATAATTGACTGGCCCCAGCCAGAGCCACTGTAGCCTCGTCTGCCCTCAGCGTTTGGCACGCTTGATGCAGAGCCACAAGGCCACCAGACTGGAATGTGTTACACTTGGTCAGCAAAGCAATTCCAGTACAAGTCTGGCAAGAATGCGAAGTAGGTACTTACACATCCGGTGTCCAAGGTATTGGAACTTCCTTTCAGATCCAAGACATATGAGATCCTGTTGGCCATAATGGCCTCTCCAGCTCCGATGATGTGAGCCATATCCGCCTGGGACATGTCTCTATACCCCATTCTGTCGTAATCTCTCGCAAACATTGCCATGTGCACCGAGGTGTCGGAGCCACGCAGGCTCTCGATGGGCAAACCGGCATTCTCGAGTGCCTCGTAAGTCACCTCGAGCAAAAACCTTTGCTGGGGGTCGATGGTCGCGGCATCGACGCCAGAGATATTGAAGAAGCGTGCATCAAAGGCTGATACATCCTCGTCCAAGAAGTAGGCGTGGCTGAAATTCGTGGTGTCTTTGGTGGCTGCGTTCTTGTTATAGAAGGATTTCCAGTCCCACCGGTCCTTGGGCACTTCTTTTCTTCCGTCTCTGCCATCAGCTAATAAGGACCACAGGCTTTCTGGATTGTCGGCGCCGCCTGGGAGGCGACATGCCATCCCAATGACGGCGATGCGGCTTTCCGACTTAGCCATGCTGACAGTGAATACTCAATTGGCAAGAACTGATCCAACCATGTCTATGTAGTTGATAGTGGTACAAGGAGCAAAGACAAGGGACCTGGGAGGGGATATCAAGACGAATGAGAACTGCAGCAAGCGGCCAAAGCCTCAATAAGTTTTATATATAAAGGTCTGTTGGTTTCTGAAGCCATAATCCTGCCCTTTTGAGCACCACAACCCTGACCGGTTGATCGCTAGGCTGCTTACTTGAGCCAAGCTTTTGGTTATTGCATATCAGGAATTTCCCTTACAAACCCCATAGTCCCGTCCACATGGGAAGATTGCATGGAAATGCGAACACGCTTGCAAGGCTGCGTGTGGGATGACTTTGTGGAACCATTGTGGAGTCACCATGGTAGTGCATAGCCAAATACGACTTTTGGCATATGATAATCGAACTATTTTGGATAAGGAGGGCAATCCGATACCCGAGTCTAATGTTAGCTGTAGGAGGCGTATGTAGTATGCGTGTCAGATAACCAATTGTTAGCTCATTGAGGCACGCACCCCATTCTCGGGTCGTATCAGCGACTGTTGCTGGACATGTTCTTTATCAGGATTTATATGGGGTCCTGTCCTGCCCCTGTCTGGCTATAGGGGGGTGAGTTCTCACAATGTGTAAGCGAATACCGAGTATTGCGTGGCACTATGGGTCCGGCTACGGCAGGATTCAATGTACAATAATTACAGTAGCCAACGAGGGTTTAAAATGGATCAAGCTAACTATACGTATACATTTCAACTCTTCAAAACCCCGCTTAATTAGAAAGATACTTGCCAAGGGTGCAGGGGATCTTGAGAGTCGAGACCGTACCAGGCCGAAAAAACCGTAGTGGGGCAAGTTCCTGCGAGGCTAGGTATACCCGCTACTGTTTAACACACGCCCGCCAGCAGCCTTGTTCCGAACCGGATACTTGCCCTGTTGCGGTTAATTACCCTCCATATCATACAGTAGTATGGATAGCACAGCATATCTAGTGAGAGTCAATAAGCACTAGGTCCACGACGGAGAGCCACTCTCACCAGGTCTACACAGTCGTCGGTAATTGCAGGTGGAACGTACCGGATAGGCATCGTTTCCGCTTTCAAGTTTTGCATTTAGACATGAAGATGTTACTATGTACAGTAAAGGGCCAAATTAATCCAGTCCACTTCGAAAATCACAGCAAAAACGGCGATTTTGCTATTATTTCAATGCATAATAACTTTGCCAGGTAAAATCCCCCAAAAATGTCAGAAAATAAAGGGTTTAATAATATTTAACGATATTATCATATCTGATTTAACAAAATTTATAAGAAAGGTTGCGAAAAGCTATCTTGAATTTAACTTAAATGGTACAAAAATCCAGGATCCCATACAAATCTGAAATCTTTACTTTCGTTTAAGTTTAATTAAGCGTAACTTTTCTTATACCACAATAATTCTTTAATGTATATTAGTAAACCGTTATTCGATTCTAATTATCTATAAAATGATTATTATTGCTTATTTTTTCGATTTTATTTCATAAAGTTATTGCAGAGCGCAAAAGTAGCAAAATCGCGACGTAAGGTGTGATTTTGAAGCTGGACCGGATTAATTTGGCCCCTCACTGTAGTAGCCTTGGCTTCGGTAACAGCAGTGAGTATCCACCTGAAGGCGACAAGACAGCAGCCGCAACAATTCTCTAAAGGTGATAGGCCCAAAACAGGAGCTAAGCCCACTTTAACTTCCTAAAAAGCACTCTAAAGCTTTTCGGCAGACGCTAATCGGGTCAATGTGACGAATAAAAACAGGAGCGCCACCCACTTTCGGAAACTTGTTTGCGGTAGCTGTCTTTCTCGCCTTCAAGCGGATAGGAGACCTTCGGCCACTTGTACAAGGCTCGGACTGTCTTCAGAATCGAATAAGACGGCCTATTTAAGACGAAACTAAATATACGCGCATGACTGATAATTCAAAGCTAAGCAGAAAATAATAAAGTATTTAACAGGGGCTTTGATATCGCCTAACATATCCCAGTCATATGACCCAACAACGCACTCCGAAAAAGCCCATCACTCCCTCGCGATACACAACACCCTCCGTCTCTAACGGCATCCATCGCTTACCCAGAAACCCTCATCCTTGTACAGGCTGTAACCCACTATAACCACAGCGCATCAACTGCTAACTGGGCAGATGCCGTACCCCCCCACCCCGCCGCAGTCAGCATCGTCTAAGCCCGAATTTGGGTCTGAGCCATATACGGCTCGTCGCGCATGTCTACTCTCGGTAGCTTCAAAGGCGAGCGGTCAGGCATAAACATAATCGATGGTATCATCGGCTTCATGTTCGTCCTGCCCGTAATGGGTTTACGCGAAATCCCGCTCCGCCTAAGCCGCCTCGAGATGAACACGATTTTTCTGAGGGATGGCTATAAGTCCCTGTGGGTCCCGGTCGGTCAGTCCCAGGCGTTCTCGGGCGGTCCGATTCATTCTCTTGGCCCGGAAAAACTCTTGGCGGGAGGTTCCCGTCTGAATAACAGGCCATGGGCTTTAGCGGCCATCCTTCACGATAGTGGTTTTGCAGCGGGCATCGGGGCGGCTTCCGCATTTGGGCTGGAAGCATGTCCCGTTCTTATGCAATCTACGATTACGCCGGTCTTCTTTTCCAGGTCCCGAGGTACCTAGGCACACCAACGCTGACCTGATCACTTGATCACTGCGATAGCATGACTAACGAGAGTCAGATAGGTGGGTGCCTCTATTGAGAAACGAAGGATAATAAAATAAAAAAGGAAACTGTGAGTGTGAAGCGAATAGTGTCTCCCGGTACTTGGATTCTCCAAGTCACCAACGGCATCACTCGCACAGTGTGTGGTTCAGTGGACGACTTGAGCTCAAAGTCTTTTCGTGCGGCTGCACGATTACGACCATGACCGTTGGGCTTGCCTTGAAAGAGCATCGTCTGGTCCTGTTTGGAGGCCAGGGATCGCCGTCCGTATTTTCGCCCAATGCCGCCACCATCGCAGAACAAGATGCTCGATCCGTAAGCGCCGGGAGCATACTTTTATCGAAGTGCCATGCGGCGTTCTTGGAAGAAATTGGGAGTTTGGACGCCGAGTCACGACATCTTCTGGCCATCAATACCTCTTCGTTCAGCTCACCACGCGATCTGCTTAAGCCAGCAGTGGAATATCACAAACATCCCGTGATTCAGGCGACTACCATTTACCTCTGCCAGCTGCTACACTATGTAGCCGAGACACTACTCCAAGATGGAGCATACGAGCACTCGTTCGACACACTTCAAGCGACAGCTGGGTTTTCTTCTGGCATACTCCCAGCTGCTGTGGTGGCACGCTCTCGCAGCCTAGATGAATTCGTGGCATCTGGAATCCAGGGTCTCCGCCTCGCCTTTTGGATCGCTTGCCGCAGTCACTTCTGGACCCTGAAAACCACCGGAGATGTTGGTGATGAGGTTGGCGAGCATCTCGACTCAGGAGCGACATTGTCCCTTGTGACTCGCGGCCTCTCCCGAGCCCAGGTCGAGCAGAAATTATCGCATCACTACGCCCAGCGACATGACCCAGAACCAATGTCTCAATCTCAGCGAGGATCTCGGCGGATGGTGATATCCGCAATCTCAAGCTCCGGTGCCGTATCCGTCTCGGGCCCCAGGGCCGACCTCTGTGCTTTCCAGGCGGAGTTGCAGACCACCTCCGGCCTGACAACAACCTTTGCTTATGTGCATGGATGGTATCACGGAGGTGATCAGCTGGAGGCCGTCGTACTACACGTTCTGGAAGACTTGAGCCGCCGGGCCATCTCCTTTCCTCCTTGCTCCATCCCTATGAAGCCCATTTATTCGACGCTGGACGGCACGCTGTTTGATGGGTCTAAAACCTCCGCCGACGAGTTCCTGGCATGGCTAACCCGACACTTGTTGGTTCACTGCGTGAATTGGTGCGATACCGCTCATGAAATCGCAGCGAGTGTGCGGAGTTTGTTGGAACGGGAGCCATGCGCAGCTGTCAAAGTCGTTTCGTTCGGACCCAGCTCCAGCTCTATTTTCCCGGACTTCGAGTCTCTAGATCCTAGGATTGTACTGCTGGACCTGTCGCCCTTCAAAGCTGACGGGAAGCCAGCAACGCCGTTCGCCGACCACCGCAACGACGTCGCGATTGTCGGGATGAGTGTGCAGCTTCCCAAGGGGAAAGGCACCGAAGAGCTGTGGGAAACGATAAGTCAAGGACTGAATGCCGTACAGGAAATCCCTGAGAACAGATTCGAACTCTCTGACTTTTATGCCGAGGACGCAGACAAGCCGCGATCAATGCCTGTCAAGCACGGCGCATTCCTGGAGGATCCATTCTCGTAAGTCCTCAGTTTCTTCATGCATATCCACTTGGGTTACCTGGTACTAATCTAGATATTTCAGCTTTGACAATGCATTTTTCAACATTTCTCCGCGGGAAGCAAAGTCCATGGATCCCCAGCAGCGAGTTCTTCTGCATGTTGCCCAGGAAGCGTTAGAGGATGCCGGTTATGTGCCAGATTCATCACCGTCTTTCCAAAGAGCCACCATCGGATGCTACATTGGCCTGGCTACAGGAGACTACACAGACAATCTCCGCAACAACATTGATACGTTTTATTCGTCCGGTACACTTCGGGCATTCCACAGTGGAAGAATATCGTACTTTTTCCGGTTCAGTGGTCCGTCCATCGTGACCGATACAGCGTGTTCCTCCTCGACGGTCTCGATCTACCAGGCGTTCCGAGCGCTGCAAAACGGCGACTGCACTGCAGCTATTGCGGGCGGCGTGAACGTGATTACTAGCCCCGGCGTCAGTATATCATTCCGACATGGCCCGAGAGGTACAGACTTCAGATATGAAAAGTGTGTTTGCTAATACGTATCCTACCTGCCAGATGTACCTTGGATTAGCTCGGGGACACTTCTTGAATCGGACGGGAGGCTGCAAACCCTTTGATGCAGCTGCTGATGGATATTGTCGGGCGGAAGGTTGCGCCCTGTTCGTTCTCAAACGACTGTCCGATGCCGTCGCCGAAGGAGATCGCATCCATGGAGTCATCAGAAATGTCTTGATCAACCAAAGCGGCAATTCACACTCCATCACACATCCCCACAGCGAAACGCAAACGGACCTGTTAAGGCGATTGCTCCAGCAGACAGATGTTGACCCCGGATCTGTTGGTGTCATAGAGGCACACGGGACCGGGACGCAAGCTGGAGATGCACGAGAAGTCGAAACTTTGAGAGCCGTCTTTGGCCCGCACCATTCGGCGACAAATCCTCTGATGGTGAGCTCGATCAAGGGAAATATCGGTCATTGTGAAGCTGCCTCGGGAGCAGCTGGCCTGGCCAAGCTGTTGCTCATGCTTCGCGAGAGGAAAATCCCAATTCAAGCCGGACTGAACAACATCAACCCAGCTCTTGGCGACTTGCAAAGCTCCGGTTTAATCATACCGAGGCGCACCATATCGTGGAACCACTCCAAGAGAACGCCCAGGAGAGCCGTGCTCAACAACTTCGGCGCCGCTGGGTCCAATGCATCACTTCTCTTAGAAGATTGGGTTGAACCTCCAAGACCCCACATGCCGCGCAGCAAACAACATGAGATTCAAGGGCGATCTGCGTACGCCTTTGCACTTTCAGCCAAATCAGAGAGAGCTTTGCAGTCGGCTGTCAGTCGGCACATCGAGTTCCTGGGCAAAGAAGAAGAGTGTCGACCGTCGTTGGCGAATATCTGCTACACCGCGACAGCGCGGCGCCACCACCATGATCATCGCATCTCACTGGCATGCACCTCTGTGGCCGATTTGCTGACCAGATTACAACACTACAAATTTGCGGCTTCCAAGCCTGCGCAAAGCGTCACAGCCACCGTCTTCGTCTTCACGGGGCAGGGCGCCCTCTATCGCGGCATGGGTCAAGAACTGATGAGCACATTCTCTCAATTCAGAGACATCATCATGGATTGCGACCACATTATCCAAAAACTCGGAGTGGCATGCCCGAGCATAGCTAATTTCATACTGTGCAAAGACCAAGGCGGAAGGGACGCACTGACCCAGATGGAGGAAAACATCGCCTCGCAGTGCGCCTGCGTTGCCTTGGAATATGCCCTCGCCAGAATCTTCATGTCTTGGGGGATCATGCCGGACTATGTCATGGGTCACAGGTACGTCAAGGCTCTGCGCTATATATAAAATGTTGGATATGCGCTCAGGAACTGACGGGTGTCTCTCTATCAGTCTTGGCGAGTACGCAGCACTTTGCGTGTCGGGGGCGCTGACGCCCGAGGATACATTTCGCATCGTGGCATCCCGAGCAAAGATGATGAGCGACAACTGCCTCGCCAACACATCAGGGATGCTTGCGTGTAATCTGGCTCCTGGCGAGGTCGAAGCAATCGTGTCGGAGAACCCAGCCTTGGCCCAATTAACCATCGCGTGCCTGAATAGCCCCAGAGACTGTGTCGTCGGTGGTCCGCTGGCGCAACTGGACACGTTCCAGAAGGATTGCCAGACGCGCAAGGTCAGGAACAAACTAATCAATGTCCCCTACGCCTTTCATACATCAGCCATGGATCCAATCCTGGAACCTCTACGCGCACTTGGGCGGTCGGTCAGGTTCGGACAACCCACGATACCTGTCATATCCAACGTGCACGGGCGTCTATTCCACAACGACTTTTCCAGTGACTACTTCGCAGATCACGCGAGACGGCCAGTGCGCTTTTCCGACGGCGTGCTGAGCCTGCAGCAGTCAATGGGCAAAACTGTTCTCGATGGTGCTCTCTTCCTTGAGATCGGTCCACAACCCACACTACTACCAATGCTGCGAAACTCAATCCCTTCCAGCTCTTGTACGTATCTCGGTACCTTGCAAAAGGGCCAAGATGCATGGATATCTATCAGTGAGACGCTAGCCGCTATATTCCTGCGCAAGACTGCGGTCAAATGGCGCGAGGTTTTTGCCGGAACGTCGGCAAAAGTCACGAGCTTGCCTGGCCATCTACTGGAGGGTTCAAACTTCTTGATCCCTTTCCAGGAATATCGCAATCACCCACACACGCCAGGGCCTAACGCCTTGGGCGGTGTCAAGACCGGGTACCGTTTGCTGCCCTGGTTGAACACAAGCAGATCTTCGAGTAAGGAACTCGTCCTGAAGACCGACATGACAATCCTTGCGTCGTTGGTTTCGGGACACGACGTTGGCGGAACTCCGATTTGCCCGGCGTCAGTCTTCCATGAGCTCGCCGTCGAGGCGGCGCAAACTCTGCTCGAACCTCCCGAGACTCAAGTGTTGGTCGTCAGCGGAATGAGCTTTGCCAGCCCGCTGGTACATGTACCGTCGCCACTAGAAGCTATTCCTGTGACGGTAGGCGTGCGTATTTCTAAGGAGAGCAGCTCATCTTCTGGAGCAGCAGTTTTCGAGATCACGTCGCGCAGCTCGACCAAAGACTCCACCGAGACTTTGCACTGCACCGGCAGTGTCTCGGTGCAAAACGTAAACGTCAACACGTCCCACTGGGAAAGGGACCAGGCAGTTATGGCCCGACAAAGTCGTTATTTCTCTGGCATTGGGAAAGAACACACGAGTACTTTCCGAACCAAGGTTCTGTACGAATCCATCTTCACACGCGTTGTGAGATATTCTCCAGAGTACCAAAGTCTGGTGTACATGAACGTGGCCGATTCAAACCTCGAAGGGATGGGCTCGTTCAAGCTGCCATCTGGTTCTGGTTCCCAGACAAGCTATCTAGCGCACCCTATCTTTACCGACACACTGCTGCACGCTGCAGGCTTCATCGCTAACCTTGCCGTCGGGTCAGAGGAGATCGGCATTTGCGCCCGCGTCGAGTCGATAGAGATTGCCTATCGTGATATCGACTACTCGGACTCCTTCACGATCTACTGCAGCCTGCTGGAGATCAAAGGTGCCATTCTCGCAGACACGATCGCACTGGGCAGTTCCGGCAAGGTGGTCGCGGTCATCCGTGGCATGGAGTTCAAGAAACTACAGCTCTCGACTTTCCGGCAGGCGTTGTCTCGTATATCGGGGACCGTCGTCGCCGAATCTCGAGGTCGAGGATTTGTACAACATCCGACCGCGGCACCAGCGAAATTGCAGCTGGGAACCGGCTTGGACACCCCTCCGATGAGTGATGAGGCCATGAGTTCTTCTCCCGCCGAGCCACGCAGCGGTAGTCCGTTTCAGGCTGAGATCAGCCAAGTACTGAAGGACATCGTTGTGGAAGTTGGTGGCTTCGCCGAACAGGATATCGACTACACCAAATCCCTAGGCGACCTCGGGATTGATTCTCTCATGCAAATCGAAATAGCTTCGAAACTGGCACGCCTCTTCCCTGGCCAGACGGGCCTGAGCCATTACGCCTTGTCCCAATGCGAGACTCTTGAGGCAATGGATGACATGTTGTCGTCTGTTTTGCAGCCCTCCGCCATGCAAAAACTGCACAGGAGGCTTGTTGAAGTACCAGAACGCGAGATCACCACCCCGCGAGTATCATCCTCCCAGTCTACTGACACTGCTGCTTCTGCTTCCTCGGGCTACTCAAGTCCATCTGACGCAGTGCATGACTCCAACGTACTACCAGCAACACTACATGTTTCCGAGGGGAATCAAGTTCCTCTCTGTCTCTTCCACGACGGTAGCGGGCAGGTCGGCATGTACGCGCGTCTTCGTGGCCACGACCGCACAACATACGCCTTCTATAATCCGTATTTCGGGAGCAGCAGTGACGGGCGACCTTTTCACCGCAGCGTCAATCAGATGGCCGAGCACTATGTCTCAGCAATCCTTCTCAATCCCAAACACCGATCTTCTCCTTTGATACTGGGCGGTAGGTTTCCATCATTTTCTCAGTTTTCAAACCCTTCTGGACTTACTTGATTTCCATGGCTGACGATTATGTGATCTAGGGTGGTCCTTCGGCGGAGTAGTAGCCTTTGAGGCAGCTCAACAGCTCATGGCTCACGGACTCGAGGTCAAAGGCCTCGTACTAATTGACTCGCCCTGTCCGGTCGACCATGAACCTCTTCCCGCCGCAGTCATTGCCAGCATCACCAGAACGAGTGTCCAGCCCGGGCGCCTTGCCTCCAGCAGCAGTGTCGCACTTGAGGAAGAGTTCTCGTCCAATGCATCTCTCCTAGGAAGCTACAAACCACAGTCGTTCCCCAAGGCCACTGGAAGGAGATTGAAGGCGGTCATGCTGAGAAGCCAGGACGTCCTGGACACGGAAGCTCTGTGGGCCGTGCGCTACGACTGGCTCAGTCGACAGGATACACGTACCGCTGCTGTTGTCGCCTGGGAGGCATTGGTTGGTGGTCATGTCGAGGTTCTTCCTATCCCGGGAAATCATTTCGAGCCTTTCTCGGAAGACAAGGTAGGTGTTGCCGTGGCCCCCTTGCAACAATCCTTCCTCTCATCTGACTGAAGCACGTACTGACCAACGTTGCGTAGCTTGGTGAAACCGCGGCTCAGCTCTGGAAGGCGTGTCGATACATTGAAGAATTTTGCGAGGTTGATTTCTGATACGGTGTACACTTCAGCTAGAAAATTTTGTTGGCCTCAGTTGAAAAGGAGTTCTCTAGCTTAGCGTTTCTATTCCCTCATGTTACACGTAACTTGTAAAACTGCCGAAACTCGACTTCTTGCACGCCTTTGCGTGGTCTCATGGCAAGAGACAGCTTGGTTCACGCTAGGCCTGGATTTTAGCAGACGATTCTATTAGTTAACTTTTACTGTGGCTACAGGCGAGACCAGTTTTCGACCAGGCTGCATCATAGTGTATTTACAGGAAATCGGTTGTCATAATTCAGATTCATATTACACACGGATGCTCCTGGGTCTAGTCTTCATACTTGTCCCAGAACGATTTGATAGAATGGTACTCATCCACAATGACATTCTTATGCCTGTCGGACCGCGGTGTAATCAAGATGGGGAACTTCTTGGGCGCAATCAGAAATCCATCGTGGTAAGCCGTGTCAATATCATCATCAACAGCCCCGGAGCCAGGCGAAAGATCGAAGGCCCAAGCTATCTTGGCCATATTCAACATCTTTTTCCAACTTGTCGTCAGCAGCGAATCATTGCCAAAGGAAACAAGCGAAGGTAATAGGACTTACCAAAGAATTCGTGGCCAGCCGATGCCCCGGACACGCCCTCCTCCCTGCGCCAAAAGCATACGAGGTTCGCCGGTGATCATCCGTGGTTCTATCAACAGGCACTCGAGTTCCATATTCGTTGTCCAAGAAACGGTCAGGCATGAATTCGCCAGGTCGTTCGTACTGGGTCTCGTCATTATGGATCGCCCAAGTATTGGCAACGACGACAGTGCCCTTGGGCAAGAAGTATCCATCATAGGTATCATCCCGGGTCAGGGCGTGCGGGACCCCACCGGGTGCTACTGGACGCCACCTGAGTGTCTGCGAGGTCTAGTTAGAATGGAAAGAGAAAGGAGAAACGACAGCTCAAAACTAAAGCAGTCTTGACGTACCTCGTCCATGCATGCCTTGATGAAAGGCAGACGACTGATATCATGTGATGTGGGAGAACTCGACGATCCGCATACTATATCAACCTCGTTTTGCGCCTTTCTAAACTCTTCCGGGTATTTGATCATTGCCAGAAGAAAGGAGAGCAGGGTAGACGCAGTGGTGTCTGAACCAGCTTCCATCTGCCATGGTTAGAAAAGGGGACGGACTTAGAAATTCCGCAACGGAGGGTTATTGTGGTTCACTCCGCCTTCCTGCTTGCGGGAGTTTCCTTCGGTATTTGTGGCATACACTGTGGCCTATTCTCGGCAAGATGGAATAAATAAATCAAGCAAACACTATGAACTTACCAAGTTTCCAGCCAAGTACGCAACGTGCTCGTCGTCCATGTCGTTCTTCTCCTGGTCTTGTAGCATCGTACGCAAGAAGCAATCAGCGCCCTTCCCGACCTCCAGCCGTTTCCTGGTCTCTCGCAAGAGTCTGAGATAGAGGCTTTTCTGCTCCTCGCGCACGGCCTTGGCCCTCGTTTTCCAGGGCGCCAGGAACTCGGGCACCTTCTTCAGGAACGGGAAGGCATCAACAGGTGGAGACGCCCCCTGCTCGAGGATCGCGGTGAACTGGTCTTGGGCATGGTAGAGCGCCTGGACATCGGGGTGATCGAAGCGTGCCCCGCGCTTACCGTACACGGAGGCGAGGATGACGGCAGTGGTGTATCGACGGATGTGGTCATAGTAACCCTGAGGATCCTGGACAAGCTGGAACATGGTATGCGTGGCTTCGGCTTCCTGGAGAGGAAGTAGCTTGTCTACCACATTCACGTTGAGGAGCGACTGCAGGATCTTGCGTTGTTTCCGCCACTCCACACCGTACTGTAAAAGGAGAAGATGTATCTCATTGGGACACACGACCTCATTGGCAATATAGGTGTCCGGGCGGCTGGAGTAGATCGAGCCCCTCTGATCGAACAGACTTGCACCATTTTCAGCTCTCCATTGCACCGTTACTGATTATACCGGAGTCCTGACTTACGCCTTGACATGCTTGTAGCTATTCAATATGACAAGATTTTGAGAGCCAATCTTCAAGCCGATGATTGAGCCATAGTCGGCTTGCATTCTTTGATATCTAGGTAGCGATGGTTATTACGGAGACAAGGAGTTTCTAGGTTGCATGTTTATGCATACTGGAGGAAGGCCTTGACACGAGGCACTTGGGTGATATTCCCAAGGAAAGGTACTGTCGGGGGTCCGGGAGGAAAGTCCCTAGGACGGCGGCTTGCGAGAAAGTACCTGAACAAGACCGCCACGACCAGAATAACTAAAGGCAGGCATAATTGGCCGATACTTGGAATACTCATGATGCCTACCAGTGACATGGTGGCGAGAGAAGATTATCACCCCTCTACAGTAAGATGGAGATTGATTACGAGTATCGAGTATCGGCGTTAGGAAGCAGAGACGATGTTGGCGACCCAAGTAGCTGGGTAACGATCAGCTGAAGCCAACAGCATGCGGTCCTTCGGAAGCCATCGAACAGTCGGACTCGGCTCGTACGACCACGAGCTGCAAAACTTGTGGCTCCTAACCTCCACTATCTCCACCAGAGAATTGTATTCATATAAACCATCTTATGCTTCACACCGAAGCGGGAATACATATCCGGCAATTCACAACTAAAATGCCGCCCCTCTCCTCTCGCCGCAGCCGCGTATGCATAAGCTTGGCCAGTCCTATTGGCTGCCATGCGGTGAGCAGTCAGCAGAAGTATGGCGACGCAAGCAGGCGGGTCGCAGATAAATTGCATCTTTTAGCGCACTATCACAGGTCTAACCTGGCGGTGCGATTTTGCGAAGTTGCAAATTCGATACCACCCACCTGGTAAGCTCGGATGCGCAAGTAAGGTATGGGATCACGCTAACAGGAATGCTGCATGGTTCTCGATTCTCCATATGGTCTGCCAATCACAGCAAGGCTATTGCGGTTACCCTAACTGCCTAGTGCTGATGGGATCCATATTCGCCATGGAGGAACTGCCTAACCTGGCAGGTGGACACAAAGATATGCGCCCCACCAGGTGGTAGACACAGGATATCACAATGTCCCAAATAAACCAAAGGTTTTACAGGCAGTTTTGATGCCTAAATAAAATATATAAAAAATCGGAAAAGAGCCAAATAAATAAAAGAAAGAATTGAATATAGCCTAGAACTTTCTATATACTCATATCTATTGAATTAATAAACTATTGCCAATGGAATCCTCGGACGGTTATTTGAAAGTGCGCGAATTTTTGTGTTAAACCGCCTGCCTGGAAATGCGATGTCGGTTGTTACTACGGATCCTGGGACCCTGAGACCGTGGGAGTGGGGAGCTAGGGCAAGGGAATGGGTACCCGCGGGTCACCCACGCTAAAATTCCCACAGGTCACCCATGGCAGTTTTCTCTAAATGCCGGGTATTTTCGACTAAGTGGTAGGAGGTCGAGATAAAACTACCCTGTCCAGTACCCATAGGGCGCGCTAGACACCACACCATACTAATTTAGGTGTAAGCCGTCCGGCCTAATCACTTGGCTTTTGCCATACGTACCGCGTTCGAAATCTTTCGTCGCGGGACTGCTAAGGGGTTTTTAGGGTAGCGACCTGACTGGGTCAAATTTATTTACCCTCCATACTAAGAACCCCTTTATACCCATGCTAATAACTATGCTTGTCGGTGGATTAAAGTGCATAGTTCGGTATTCCCTTGCCCTACAGGGACATGGCGAGTTCCCGACTTCCGAGGTCTTCTAGCTGCCCCCTGTTACCAGCTATTCGGGGGTTAAGAGTAAGGAATTTCTAACGCATCATCCCTCTCCATTTTTCTTGGGCAGGCAGGCATACGTGAACCTGCGTATTATTAGCAGTGCGAGGCTGAATTCTGCGTCATGTCGCTCCTTGAGAGCTACTCCAAGGTCTGCAGGGACGATACATTCGGCCCTGCCGTGCCGCCAATAACAGTCTGCCGTGGCGGCTTCGATTTTACAGGTATTCATGAGTCCATTCATGGCCTCAATCTCGGAAATTAATCAACTTTGTGTTAGTCACTTTCGAAGAAAGCATCTTGTCTATAGGCCCAGCATGCCTGCTTTTCGTCACACTTCCATGGAGGCTACTTTCCCTCTGGGGAAGAACATGCAAGACTAAGAGATCCCGGTTGCACGAGATCAAATTGGTACGCTGCCCTATCATTTGCTCATCCCATTTTCAAGTCAAGTCAAGCTAACAACCTCACATAGATTGGTTACGCCGCTCTGGGTGTTCTACAAGCTGTTCTCTTGGCTCTCTCTTCAAGAACTCAAGTTGGATATCGTGCCGTACTCATCTCTTCCGCAACGCTTCAACTGTGCGCCAGTATCCTCCTCGCCGTCCTTTCCCACTGGGAGCACCGTAATGCCGTTCGGCCATCCTTCCTGATATCAGTCTTCCTGTTCTTGACTTCAATTTTGGATGCGGCCAGAGCCAGGACCCAGGCCCTAATCGAAGGACAACTCATCGTAGCTAGTATACTGATAGCAATCATTGTGGCAAAGTTGCTGCTTCTTCTGATAGAGAGCAAAGAGGAGACGCGAATCCTGCTGCCCGAGTACTCGGAAACATCATCAGAACTTCGTAGTAGCCTCTTTTCTCGAGCTTTTTTCACCTGGTTACTCCCGGTACTGTCTGCGGGATTCAAGGGTGTCATCTCCTCTGAAGACCTTCCAGCCGTCAACGAGAACCTATCCTCAGAGGCACTTACCGCCAGAGTTGAGTCAAAATGGAAAAAAGGTCAGCGATCGAGCCCCAAGTAACGAGTCTGTCGTCATTCTGTACTCAAGCTAACTGTAAACAGGCATTTCGAAAGGACCCCGTGCGCTAATGTTCGATGTCCTTCTCAGCTTCCCCAAAGAGTTCTCCATCGTCCTCGTCTCAAACACTATCCAGGTTGGACTGCAGATCTGCCAGCCATCCCTGACTCAGGAACTAGTCACGTTTCTGGAGTCGCCAACGGCGCCGATGAACGTTGGGTACGGCCTTCTTGGAGGATTCTTTTGTGTTTCGATTCTAAACGCAGTAAGTGCCTACCTGGCTCCGCCCAGACACTCGGCCATCAGCTAACGAAAGCGGTGGAAGCTGCTCATCCCTTGGGCCTTTCACTACTCATCTCGTCTTATGATCATGGCTCGTGGCGCACTTGTCTCTATGATCTACTCAAAGCTTCTGCAGTCCAGCGGCGACGATGTCCACCGAACGACTGCCTTCACGTTGATGACTACTGATGTGGAAAAAATTGTTGATACCTGGTGGAGGCTTTTGGATCCATGGACCTGCCTCTTGAAGATAAGCATCGCCACCTATCTTCTCTATCGGCAGCTAGGGGCCGTTTGTTGCGTCCCGATCATTGTTATATTTTGTAAGTTAGATTCGAACTTTCCAGACTCCCTGGTCTATAAGAAGAAACTACACCAATGATCCTTGTAGCCTGTTACTCTGTCTCTCGCTCATCATTCGTCACAGTGACCTTTACACTGGTGGCATTCGCAGGCTCCAAAGTTCCGAGGCATCAAGGCTCTTGGTTTCAGGCCATCGAAGCGAGAATCGACATGACCACCCACATTCTAGGCTCTCTGCAGTCAGTCAAACTTCTCGGACTGTCTAGGAGAATGGAGGCAAAAATTCAAAGAAAGCGACAGGATGAGCTACAGACTTCCCAAAAGTTCAGACTTAGCAACTGTCTCTCACTGGCATGTGGTATAAACTCCCCACCCACCCCCTCCGCTCTCTCACCGTTTGCCTAATGGTAGTCTCAACTGCAGCCTACGCCCCCCAAAGCCTGGGGCCTCTCGTCACATTCGGGGCCTATGCAATCATGAGGATGGTCTCAAACCAGCCCAAATTTCCAGTGGCGACAGCAGTTACCTGTATTTCCATCCTCAATCTTATATCGGTTCCCGCAATGGAACTCCTTCTTGCTATACCGATGGGGGCGCAGGCAATTGGAAGCTTTGCTAGAATCCAATCTTTCCTCCAGTTCTCTGAAATCCCTGATCTGACAACACCGGCAACAAGCAGCTGCAATTACAGTAATGTCAGTTTGACTCGAGAGAAGAGTGCCGAGCGCGATAGAATATTCCCAGTACATGATCCACAGCAGCCTCGTGGACACGATGTGGCGGCGAATGGACCATTCGCTGCCCCAGCTCTCAGTTTCACGCCAAATTCTCTCATTGCAATTACCGGACCAGTTGGCTGCGGCAAATCCACAGTCCTCAGGGGCTTACTATCATCGGATGAAGCACAAGAGTCGTGTCCATTCCCCTCCAAAGACATAGCATACTGTTCGCAAACACCATGGATCTACGAGGGAACCATTCGCGACAACATCATTGGCCAGTCAGAGTTGGACCATCCGTGGTACCAATCCGTGATTCGCGGTTGCGAGCTCGACGCGGATATGGGCCGCACGCCTGAGGGCGACGCTGCTGAGGTCGGCAGCAGAGGATCCAGACTGAGCGGCGGACAGAGACAGCGAATTGTGAGTGACTGCATGATCTTGAGGTAGTAACTTCAAAGTGTGATCCGCCATTTCGACACTGACAAATACTTACTAGGCCATTGCTCGAGCCTTGTACTCCAACAAGGCACGAATGATTTTCGACGACGTCACAAGCGCCCTTGATGGCCGCACACTGTCTGCTGTGGCAGACAAGGTCTTTGGCAGAAACGGCATCCTTCGCTCGAAGGGAACCTCTGTAGTGCTAGCCACACATGCAGTGCAGATCCTGCAATTGGCGGATCAGGTCCTGTTGATGGATAAGGACGGTAAATTTATCGACTCGGGCACGTATGAGCAGCTTGCAGAACGGCACCAATCCTTCGCGCAGCGCCAGACCCTGGACTCTAAGCCATCGGCAGAAGCAGAGACGCCAGTCCAAGGCAAAGACGTCGAAGCCACTCTGGGAGAGTACCAGACTCGGCTTCAGACTCGGGTCGATGACCTGCGAAGACAAAAAGGTGACTGGAGATCGTACGCGTTCTACCTCGGCTCCATGGGGTGGCTCAACTTTATCATCTTCGCTCTTGGTGCCGTCTCCTATGTGGTGTTCAATGCCATCTTTTCGATCTGGCTCATTTGGTGGGCAGGGGATACGAATGGCCGCCATGGTCTTGGATACTGGTTGGGCCTGTACGCTACTTGGGCCATGCTGGTCATGCTGGGTCTGTTATTTACACCCATGTGAGTATTTCGTGGAGTCCGTCGCCTCGTTTGCTGATGTTTGTCTAATCTGAACAAGTTTCTTCTTTACCAAGTTGGCTTCCAAAGCATCCAAGGCCATGCATACAAAATTACTTGCGGCCGCTATGAGGTGGGGTCTACTCGCTAGGGGTTCATCCTTGTAATCGCTCACATGCCCGTACGCTGACGTGGATGACTGCCAGGGCTCCAATGTCAACCATTTCGAGTACGGAAGATATAAGCTCCCTAGTAAACAGGTAAGTTCGCGAGGCGCTCTCACAAACTCTGCCTTCCCGGCTAACCGTTTCGATAGGTTCAGCCAAGACATCCGCCTATGTGACTGGCAGTTGCCGCTCAACATACTATTGACTTTCTTGGGTGAATATAGCTCGGCTCTAGGCCTTGAATTCCAACAAACATGAGCATTTCTAACCTGCGCGAGTTCTAGCTCTCCTCGCATGTCTCTCAAGTATCGGCGTTGCAGTAGCAGCTGTCCCATACTTAGCTATAGCTGTACCGGCGCTTGCCGCCGTCCTGTCTCTTCTCCAGATGTTGTATTTGCGCACTTCCAGACAGTTGCGACTTCTCGAGTCAGTCCCTACCTACTCTTCCGGCTAGGCGCAAAGTACCTACCAAAAACTGACATCTACTCCAATTGACCAACAGGATTGAACTGAAAGCACCGATAGTATCTTCGTTTCTCGACACCATCCAGGGGATTACAACAATCCATGCTTTTGGATGGAGCCAGGCGTATCTCCAAAAGAGCTTTTCGCTCCTAGACTCGTCGCAGAAACCCTACTATCTCCTTTTCTGTGTCCAGCGGTGGCTGATTCTCGTCCTCGCACTTATAGTCACGGCCATAGAGGTGGTCGTCATAGGACTGGCCATCGCCCTACGGACGCAAGTCAGCGCCGGCTTAGTAGGTCTGGCCGTTGTCCAAGTGACGACGCTGACAAGAGGTCTGAGCGAACTTGTCATGCAGTGGACCGAGCTGGAGACGTCTCTGGGAGCCGTATCACGTACCTACAGATTTACGCACGAGACCCCGCGAGAAGATCACCTGGGTGAACGAACAACTGCGCTTCCTGATGAATGGCCTTCCGGTGGTAGTATCAGTTTTGAAGACGTCAGTGCGACCTATGAGTAAGCGGATCTTTCCTCGGGCATCGTCTACCAGACTAACGAGGAAAAGCCCACACACGCAGGGCAGTCCCAGCCTAGCCTTGAAGAACGTTACATTCGCTGTAAAACCTGGCGAGACGGTTGGGATTTGCGGGAGGACTGGCAGGTTAGTTTTTCGCAGCCACTCTTTCATTGTTAAATGTGACTGACCATAGTATCACGCCTCAGTGGCAAAAGTAGTCTCATGGCTGCTCTGCTACGCCTGCTGCCATGCCACCAGGGGCGTATACTCATCGATGGTATTGCCATTTCGACCATGGACCCCGAAATCATTCGATCCAGGCTCAATTGCGTAACGCAAGAACCTTTCTTGGTCGATGGAACGATACGGGAGAATTTGAGCCCCTGGGGCGACCAAGTCTCAGACAACGACATGGTCCAAGCCCTGAAGCAAGTCGACTTGTGGAGCAAAGTCGTAACTCTCGGTGGATTAGATGCACTACTGGAAGATAACTCACTTTCACATGGCCAAAGGCAACTTTTCTGTCTCGCGCGAGCCCTCTTACGGAAAAGCAGTGTCCTGATACTGGACGAGCCAACGGGCCAGTAAGTGTGCACTGTTTCAAAGCCTTTTGTCAAGTTATTCGTCTTCTAACGTGCAAATAGTATCGATCCCGTCACAGATGCTACGATTCAGCGGGTTATTAGAGAAGGGTTTCCGGGCCGAACCATCATCATGATCGCCCATCGTCTGCAAAGTTTAGTCGAATTTGACACAGTCGTGGTGCTTGAATCTGGTTGTCTCATTGAGATTGGACCGCCCAAGTCCTTGCTTAGTGATGCCTCTTCATCATTTAGCGCACTCTACCGTGCGAGTGAAAGCGAAAGCTAGATCACGGCTGATACAACTTTTAATTTAATATTATTTCGCCGCAAGTTCTTCGATGTTTTCAATTATCACGTTAACAGGATCATACGTGGCAATCTCAGCCTGTATCTCCAGCGCTCTACTCTTATATTTCTCATTTGTAAGAATCTCTTCCACGGCTCGTCCCAGCTGGTCAACCGAAGGGTAGGCAGTTCGAAGATTCACCGCAACGCCTGCCCACTCAGCCCTCGCAGCCGTCTCGGGCTTCTCTTCCGTCGTACCGGAAACGACAAGAGGCGTGCCGTGGTTAAGCGCGCGCTGGAACGACCCGTACCCTCCTGTCGTGACGAAGACGTCGACGTGGGGCAGCACGCTGTCGTAAGGGATGTAATCTGCCACCCGGCAATTTGAAGGGACCGTCACGTCTGCTGGCAATGTGACGTCCGGTCTCCCCAGTGCGATGACCACGATGGTGTCCGGGCGATCTTTCAGTGCAGTCATCGTGGGGATGACCAGCTGGTTAAAGTCCATGGCCACGGTTCCTTGGCAGACAAATACGATCTTCTGCTTGGTGGCTGTGTTGCTGGTCACGACTTGATCCCACCATGATGGTCTCTCCCACCTGCGTGTCGTGCCTTGAGAGATGGCTGTAGTAGGATAACCACCGGCAAACCGCAGGGTGTTTGGGGCGTCGCTTCTGGGGTACTCTACGCTTGGTGGACACATCTGTATGAAACGATCCGGTAGAGTGTAGAGCGAATCAAGCAAGAACTCCCCGTCCTGCTTTGCGGCGGCTCCGACGCTCATGAGTGCTTCCACATACTCCGCCTGTGCCGGGGCAAAGAACTGCTTCTGGGCTGCGTTCGCAAGCTTGTTCCGCTCTCGGCCCTCTGAGGACCTGTCTGGCAGCATGCCGGACCCAAAAGGCGAATGGTCCATGCTGGTGAGTAGGATGGGGTTGAGACCGATAGCTATAAACCCATCGGGGCGAAGACCTGGCGCCCCGAGCGCGATGGCCAAGGCACCGAAATTCAGGCTCTCGGTCATGAGGATGACGGACCTGTGGGGATGTTGAGCGCTGAGCGACTTCAGAGCTCTCTGAATAGCCTCGTGCTGTGAAGGCAACGATCTGCAGAATATGTGGATCAAGTCATGGCTGAAACAGGCTGGCCCTTCCAGATGCTTTTGGCCTGCGGGCCCTTGAGATGAAAAATTCCAGGTCAGCTCAGTTTCGGGACACAAAGAGAAGATAGGGGCAGGGAAAAACTCAAGAGGCATACAATCGGCATCGAGGTCCCATGACGTGAGGTCATAAAAGTCGCCGTACCCTTCCACCGAAACGAATGAGGCGCCGACAGCCTCGACCTGTCCACGGTATCCAGAGCCAGATACAAAGCAGACATCATATTCCCGGTCGACGAGCTGTTTTGCAATGGACAGCATAGGTATAATGTGTCCGGAAACGGGCGTGCTGCATATCAGCACCAGAGGTTTGCAACGTGACGCCATGGCGGTGCGGTGTTGGACTTGCGGCACAGTGCAAGGAGACGAGTCAGAAGACAAGGTAAGGGGCTAGATGGTAGTAGTTAAGGCATGTGGGACGGGAAACGAATCGACTTATCCCACGCATTATTTTATTGAATAGCGAGCGTTGTGGTGTCCAGACTAGTATGCACTAAACCGCAGCAGTATATCGCATAGTGCATAAGCTCTATAAGTATTGCTTCCGAGTATAATTGGCCAATGAGTCAAGCTTAGCGCACTGCCAAGCTATATGCTCTTGGTAAATTCGTACGTCGGACACTACGAGCTTACCATTCAATGGGATACAATCCAATCTATTAATAATCTGTGCCATCATGTTCTGGACAGCCGCATTGGTGCACTTATCCCTTGGTTCGGTTCGTTTATCAGTTACCCTGGGCAGATCCGTTGCCTCGCTTGGCCCTTGGCACCCCTGTCGTCTGTGGGCCTGCTCTAAAAAGTACCTGATGACTGTGTCGACAGGCCTAACACGGATCGTGGAGTGTGAAATGCCTTATTACGCGGCCGTGACCCCAGGACCCTTGGCTGGTCCACTGTTTCGAATACCTGTGGAGCCTTATTACGGCCGAGGAACGGCCCAGCCCCGAAATTCCCATATGTTTCTCGCCGTATAAGGCTTATTAGTTGCGGTAAAGTTGTTGGGCCTAGTCTCGTATTCCAATGTGTGAATGGAGTAAGCGGGCCTCTGTATTTTAGGGTATCTAAACCGTCCCCTGTGCCGTCCTGATGCATAGGATAAGTCACGCTATTGGAAAGGAGGGTTGCCATAAGCTGACGGCAAATTTTAGTGTCAAGAAATTTTCATAATCTCTGCAAGATTCGTCTGCTCGGGTCCGCATTCCTTCCTGGCGAATTCGCCATGCAGGTTGGCGTATGCCTCATTCGGCTTGGAATTATCACGGATACAGCGAGCTGCCCGATGTTAGCTTGACTAAATATTTTAGTAAGGTATCATAACTAGCCGCCCAATAAGTATGTTCGGGCCGGAGCTCGTCGCAGCCTACCCGCTTGCCAAGGTTATCCTCGTGGAGCGCGACCCGGACTCCTGGTTCCCCATCCTTCAAGCGGGCCCTGATTCGCGGCCAGGACCCCCGGCGTGGTTCAGGCGCTTCTTTTGATTGGTGGACAGCCAGGCGAGACATGTGCAACCCGTGATACGGCGGGGGATAATGCAGGGGCAGTTCGGCGCAAAAGACTCGATTGAACGGCGAAAGAAAACGAAGGCGATGTACGAGCGGCACGACGCCGAGATTCGTAAGACGTTGAAGGATCAACCAGGGCGGCTGCTGGTGTACAAACTGGGCAGTGGATGGGAGCCCCTATGTAAGTTCCTGGGAAAGCCGATTCCTGACGTGGAATTTCCGCGGGTGAATGAGTCGGCGCAACATGATGCGATGATCAAGGTCTTCGTCATGCAAGCGGGACATAACTTCTGGCAGAACATTTTCAAGACTGCGTCAGCTGGATTGGTAGCCGTCGTTGCGTGGCGATGGTGGAAGAAGAAGGCCAGTGCCTAGCAGGGGCCTACTTGGTTACTGATACATCTCGAGTCGTTCTCTGCATAGCTAATTCCCTAGGAAGTAGTGGACATTTATTTGGATGTTCTCACGAGTATGCTATGCACATCTATTTATCTAGGATTTCACCAAGGTCCCTGCCTCACAAACGCAGCCTGGCTCGCTCAAGTCCCGCAGTTGCGGTTTCGACATTCCCCTTCCTCCCCCAAGCCCACCCGTGCCGTCAAGCGGGTACTCCGTCCCAGACCTCGTTCGCGAAGTAAGCCTCCAGGTCTCAGGGTTTCAGCGAGTACCCGCCCTACACCCTCCAGATTCCGTCATCGGGGATCTATACTACTGACGAAGAGGGTCCATGGGGGAACGTAGGGGCCTGGGCGTATGAAAGGGGCATGGCTTTCGTTGACGTCGCATATGCCTGTCGCGGCGTTACAAGGTACAACGCCGCGGCCATGCTCAGGACCATCGAGGTCGTGCTTGAAGGGTTGGGTTGGAGAAGGGCTTTGGACGAGCCGAATGGAGCGTAAACATTGCTGCCATAGCCGCCAGCGTAAATGCCTCTGGTATCCTAGCTTCTTAAAATGCCATTGATAGACACGGATTTTATTCCACCTCTAATTATGCCCACGTTTTGTGACCGGGTATTTTAGTCCCTTCTTGATCTAGCAAGATGTGTGAATGGTTTCTGCTGTGTATATGATCGACAGATGCCGTGCGGATTAGTCGAGATCAATAGACCTCCAGCTACCTAAGCAGCAACAAACATCCAGAACTGAGAAAGATGAACCAGCAACAAACCTCAAGAGGGCGAAACCAAATCACAGTCCCAATCGTATGGTTCTTCTCTCGGTCAAGGTATGGCTTGCCAGGAGATGCGAGACTACGTTCAACCCGTCCTCGAAAGGCTCGACCGAAGCTTGCGCCTCTGAGCTATGTCTCGATATCGACGGAACGGACTTCTCTGGACGTTTCCATCGCATTCTGCCTTTCTCGTGCACCGCCGTCAAGCAAACCATCTACAGGAACTGGTCTGACGACAGGCTCGTCCCTTGGAGACACTACATCTCTATGGCCACCGAGGCTACCAAGCTCCCTGGAGCTTGCCCGTTTCTTACGAAGAACCGGAGGGTAAGGTTATTGCCAAGAATATCGGACAGCAGGGCAAGGAATGGCCAAGGAAGGTACTTCGCAGGGTTAATATGCAACTTTATTCCTAGAGGCTATTCATGGAACTGCAGAGGATTGTCTCGGATGTTGGTAATAACTTGGACCGTTTTGGAAGATATGGCTTTTCCAATTAATTTCTCGTTAGCGACTAGTCTCTGGGTATTGATAAGAAACAAGGTGCGTACGATAGGATAAGCCAATGAAAGGTGCATCAGAAAGAAAGAACAATAGGAAGTAGTGCACGACCCATACGTCTAGTACTCTTATAGGGACGCGTGGTCTTCTTCCATCATGCCTTGACTCCAGCAAGCACTTCGTCGATGTTCTCCGCAATGACTCTGATGGGGTCCGAGGCCACCGTCTCTGCTTGAATCCTCTGAGCAGCCTCCTTATACTTCGGATCTGAGAGGACCTTGTCGACTCCAGCCCGAAGAGCTTCGCTCGTCGGGTTACCCGTCCTGAGATTAACAGCCACACCAGCCCACTCGGCTATAGCACACATCTCCGGCTTATCCTCGCTGTCCCCTGCGACCACCAGAGGCGTTCCATGCGCAAGGCTGGCCCGAACACCGCCATATCCGCCATTGTGCACAAGAACGGAAGAAAGCGGGAGAATATCATCGAAGGGAATATAATCTGCAACGCGTGCATTTTCGGGCACGTGGGTTTTTGGGTCCAGTGCCGCTCCCCGTTTGCCAAGCGCGACGACGACTAGGGTGTTTGGACGGTCCTTCAGTGCCTCCATCGTAGGTATTACGATGGCATTCCAGTCCATGCGAACAGTGCCCTGGCAAACGAAAACGATGTCCTTTTTCGCGGGGTTGTTCGCGACATCGGTCCACCACCATGCGGGCTTTTCCGACGGCAAAATTGTTGTATCGGTCGACTCTGGGAGCTTAGGCATTCCTCCGGCGAATCGGACGCTGCTTGGTGCATCGCTCCTTGACCACTGCATCGAGGACGGGCACATCTGCAAAAAGCGATCGGGCCACAGATAAGGTGCATCCGGAAAGAAGCCATCGACTGGTTCTCCACCGAGGTCTCGCAGAATATTGTCAAAGACTGCTTGCGCCTTTGAGAAGATGGATTTGAGCCCTTCTAACATTTCTGCATACTGCGCTACCTCCCTGGTCAAAGAAGTTAGCATTTAGAAGCGTACTGAAAGAAAAAATCAATGTTTTTGATGATGAGACATGAAGGGGGAAATGAAACGCTAATTATATACCCAGGAGACGTGGGCGGTGGTAGACCGGTCCCAAATGGAGGGGCATCCTTGCTGCTCAGAGACATGGGATTGATGCCAATACCGATGAATCCGTCAGGCTTCACACCTCTGGCACCTTTCATGAGTGGGAGCGAGCCCAAGAACGCAGACTCGTTAAGAAGCACAACAGGTCTGCCAGGATGCTTCTCTTTCAACGTCGTGATGGCCTTCTGGACTGCGGCGAATTGGTCTGGCATGACTCTGACGAAGCTCTGCTCGACGGTCCAAGCAAACTGCTCTGGTCCAGGCGGCATTGAAGCCCTCTCCGGCCATTTCGTGTCACGGTCCTCGTCCGCGTAGTCTCCGTAGCCCTGGATGGCAACGTAGCTGCACCCAGCATCCTCAAAGTGCTTCTGGTAAGCACTGGCAGAAACGGCTGTGACTTCGTACCCATCAAGAACAAGCGCCTGCTGATAAGTCAGTCTTTGATGTGAAGAAATTTGAAAGCGTATGGTTTTTAGTAATATTTGCCTACCTTGGCAATAGTCTTCATGGGATTGGTATGACCCGCGCCCGGAGTAGATGTCAAGACAATTAGTGGCTTTGTGGGAGCCGCCATGATCGACTCCTGCTGGATGAGCAGAAGATAGGAACTGGAGAGGTTCGAGAAGACGACTTGGCAGGGCAGGGAAAGGAGACCATCCGATGTCCCAAGGACAAGCGAGGCAGAGAGTTTGAGTGGCTGAGAACTACAGCGTTGAGCCTTGTGACCCCTGTAGAATTAGCCGCAGTGGCACGTTTGGATCTCGGGAGATCGGGAGGTATTCAGGAGAGAATCACGTGGATATCTGCTAAATCCGTCAATCTGTGTCTTTCTGGTTCTTATGTCAGGTGGGTCAAAGTCGTGGAGTGACGAATAACAACAGTGCTGGCCGTGTTTGTGTTCTTTACCTCTTCAATAGAGGCGACACGCTTGAATCTACCGAGTACCCTACACACCTGTGGATGTATGCGAGGAGCACGGCTCACGATGGAGCGAGCTAGTGTCCGACCTCACGGGAGAATGTATGATCAAGTACTCGGCACACACCATCAGCCGATTTCCGTTCTTTCTCCGGTCATGGTCTAACAAGTCTCCCAATACAGGATAACACCACCGTCGTCCGGAGGTAAGCAAGCCCACTCCAGTCTACTCCATTCGTGTACACAGAATATTTCCCTTAGGGTATGGAACCCATCTGTAATTGGCGAATTTCCTCGAGGACCACGTACAGGCAACCGGTTGCGATCCTGCCAAGTCTCTTATCTATTTAAGCGTGAGTTTATACGGTTTAGATACTTGAACGGTATCAAATTTATTGCCGCGCAGGGTATGCAGCCTACGTTGTTAGCTTGTGCAAGGATTGGGATCCTTCGGCTCTTGAACCACGGGGGTACGGGTTAACTACGTATTGGTACTTGTCTTCGTTTTCTAACTCCCTGTCGGCAGGTCACCCTACATACAGGATGCCTCGGGTCATACAGTAGACACCCTTTCACAGCATAATTGTTCCTTCGCAACATATTACCGAAGTTGCACGACCAGAGAAAGAAAATGCGCATTTTCGCACATACTTTCCCGTGCCTACCAGGAAGTTCTTTCTCCCATTGCACCTTTCTGAGCTGATCAAGCCCGCAGCATTGATTGTTACACCCCAATTGACGACAAGATGGCGCCGCAAAAATCTGTGGTTCCCCGCGGCCGCAAATATTGGCTCGACAACCTGAGAGGTGTCATGACAACCATTGTGATTCTCAACCACACGGCGGCGGCATATGGTGGCGGCGGCACTCACCCTCACCCGGCAGCCTTCAAAAAAACATCACCAGTCCTGTTGCCGTATGTCGCGTTCCATTACGCGTATGGCCTGGGACAGTTTTTCTGGTTGTCCGGAAATCTGACAGCCCAGTCGCTGTCAAAGGGTTCGTGGCGGGAATTCCTGACGAGCAAGCTCTTGAGGCTGGGACTTCCGGCAGTGCTGTACTCGATTTTCCTGGAGCCGCTGCAAGCCATCGCGCTGCGCCCTCGGCTCGAAGGCGACCTCCGCTCCAACCTCAAGGACTACTGGAAGGCGGTTCGCGACTTCAAAGGCTGGCTGACCCCGGGGGCGGGCACTGTCTGGTATACCATGACGCTCCTCATCTTCGATCTCTGCGCGCTTTTCCTCAAGCGCTGCTTCCATCTCTTCAGCAACGGGCGAGCGAAGTCATTGGAGTTTTCGAAACTCTCCAAGTTTTACGGGCAGTTGTGTCGCTGGGGCTGGCTGGTGGTCGCTGGGTCCAGGTTCCTAGTCAGCACCAAGTTTCCCTTTGGCTATGAACTACCCGTTGTCAATGTCCAGCCATACTACCTTCCTCAGCACATTTACGGTTACGTACTCGGCTACATGGCTTATCATCTGGGAAAGCCTCGGATGACGAGCTTGTTTGAAAAAAATTCCGGACCCTTCGGCAAACTGTCCATGGCCAAGGCTAGCGCCATTTCTCTGGCCATGTTGCCAATTGTGTTTCTGCCCAGTGTGCTGAGGGCTAGGAAAGCCAGCAAGAAGAGCAAGAGCACCAAAGACACCGACTCGCCAACCGAAGCCTCAAGCGGCGGGCTGCAATTGTCGGGCTGGACTCCCGACGCAGCACTTTTCGCCCTCTGGAACGAGTTCACTTTCAACACTGTTGGGCCGGCCTTCATGTCCCTTTGGGAGCGCAATTACAACAAACCCGGAAAGCAGAGGTTGTGGTCCCCTCGTTACGCCTACGCGGCATACCTGCTTCATTCACCAATTTCGTGGTTCGTGGGGCAGCAGTTGCACACTCTCATGTGCTGGGGAGAAGAAAGGCCAGGTTGGATGGATTCGGATACATGGCAGAACGTTGGGCCTCTAGTCATGACCACAATCGCGGGCTATATTGAAGTTGCGGCTTCTTTTGGAGCTGGCCTGCTGTTGGTAGACTATGTACCAGGTGCTGGCGCCATTCTCTAGATTGTCTAGGTGCACTTGAGGTAGAAAAGTCTCCGCAAGTAGGCTCTGGCTTCGGACGACCGAAGTTCTTTCTACATAAATCATTCAGGGAGATGGTTTACCTATTAACGTAAACAAAACAGGAGACCAGTTGTAGTTTCTTGTACACTAACTAAGATTCACTCAACAATCTGCTGCCTGCACAAATATCCGAAATTGCATGTAGGCTGCATTAGACTCCATGAGTTGACGGCATGTAATAGGTACTTATTGCGAGATTGAAGGACATAGGAGTCTCTTCGCGTTATTTAGATACACAAGGTTCCGTTGGTCTTCGTTGAAGAGTTCCTCACAGCCCGCCTCGATCTGCTCTGCTAGAGCAACCACAACCTTCTCGGGGGTGAAAGGATAGTCCGTTCCGTAGAGCAGTCTCTGCTCTCCACCGTCCCCCAGAATCCTGAGCAGGCCGTAGATCTGATTTGGAAAAGGAAACCCAGCCAGGTCAAAGTAGAACCTCTCCCGAAGCAATCTCCGAAACTCGGCGCTCTGGCTCTTTCCTCCTGTGGTAAGAGTGGCAAAAGCGCCAATGCGATCCACGATGGAGGGCAACGCGCAACCGCAATGCGTCATGATGAACGTGATATGATGGTACTTTGCAACGGTGCCCGAGAGGAGCAAGTTGGCGATGGCACGAGTCTCATCAAACATAAACTCCATCATGGGACGGGGATACGCGTCAAGTGGTTTGACTGCCTGCACTTCCTCCTGAGAATCGGGTCCTGTAGAAGCAAGCAGATTGCAAGTGGTAGGATGGATGAACAAAACAGCCCGGCGAGAGTTGAGATGCGCGAAGACGGGATCCAGTACCTGGTCCCCGAGATAGACCCCATTCGCGTTGGATAGCACGGCAAAGCCTACTGCTCCGAGCTTGTCCATTGCATAGTCGATCTCGGCGATGGACTCATCGACGGAGGGGAGTGGCAGCGAGGCAAAGAAACGAAAGTGTAGAGGGTGATCGGCGCAGATGGCAGACAGCTCCTCGTTGGTCTGGCGTGTCATGCATGCAGCACGTCCGCCATGGTTCGGCATGAGATGTGTTCCTGGAGAGGTGATGCTCAAGATCGACATGCTGATGTTGAGCTGCTTCATGAGGGCAATGTGCTGCTCTGGGCTCCACGCCTGCCCAGATAGGTCAGTGAGAGCCAGGGCACAATACATCCAATCCGTACATGGTATTGGCCAAGGTTACGTACAGGGAGAGCAGGCATTCCATCAGGCTTCTCATGGCCGTGGTCGATGGCATATTGGCGATACCCCGGAGCCACAGCATGGCAATGAACGTCAATTCGCTGCTGCATTTGAAGAGGCACCGTTACGGTAAAGAGTGGAACAGCGGCAGCCGCTAGTGTCAAGGGTACTTCAAACTCGCTTGCGAAGGAGCATCTTGCATGCCTGTGAGGACGACCTTACATACATATGCATGGCATCTTCTGCCCTGGTCTGGATCGGGACTTTGGGATGCCGCAGGGATCAATGTACAGTGACTACCATGCGGGTCGCGTTAAATGTTTCATCGCACCATACTCCGGGGTCTAGCCCCTCCGTCGGCAGGCACCGAACCAGCTTGCCGAGGATGCATACCGTGATCCACTTGCTGCAATGCAAGGTCACGTTTACTAAGTATGGTTCGGCAAAAGCTTAAGCACACTGTCAGGTATCAATGGGCCGCGCTAGGAGCCACATCACCCAAATTAGGTATAGCTTTTACGAGGGTTAACCGCAGGTACAAGCAGAAAACTGCAGCCCCCTTTGTAGGGTATAACTAAGTGGGTCTCCTAGCTAGCATACCTAACAGCAGGATTAAACTTACCGACAACACCATAGTAAGGGGCGCGAAGGATTTTTGAGTACTATGGTATGAGGCAAAATTTTTATTACACTGCCAGGTAGCAGTGGGTCGCGCTAGTAGCCACGGCACCCGAGCAGCTTTAGCGATATCTGGGCGAATAATGACGGTTTTTGTCAGCTGGCAGGGGGTGCGCTAAGCACTCCATATACGGAAAGTGTCGGATATAGGAGACATCAGTGGTGGCCTTTATTCTTCCCCAACCTTCCCTATTTAGGCAGTCAGTCCGGCGTCCTAGCAGGGGGGCCTAGGGGCCCACTTACCTATTAGTTCCCACCCAAAACCCACCCAAATCCACCCGTTGCAATAGCAACCGACCCATTCACCTCGACACCCACCCGACACCCCGATAGCCCTGCGAGTTTTTTCTGTTAGCTAACTTTAAGGTTATTACGGGTGTTAATTTACCTTTAACTAACC
Organism: Monosporascus sp. mg162; assembly: GCA_004155945.1. NCBI lineage: Eukaryota > Fungi > Ascomycota > Sordariomycetes > Xylariales > Monosporascus > Monosporascus sp. mg162. The sequence continues at coordinate 1,517 of QJNY01000386.1, read as the reverse complement.
TAGGAATCGATCTTGCGCTTTTTCGTGGGCGTAGGAAAAACGTTTAAGGCTTTAAGTAACGCGGTATTTGCGCCGTATGTGCTTTTTTCGTTTTTATTATTTTGAAACCCTGAAAATATGCCGTATAACTTTATGATTGCGGCGTTCGCGAGAACGATTGCGGTAATGCTGTTAAATGGACGTATCCCGATTGCCTAGGCGTATATGTACGTTCCTGGGTGGCAGAAGTTACGCTGCTGTTATAGAGGACGGGTGTATTACCAGCTGAAGTTATTTCGAATGTCGTTGGCGTTAGCCGTACCGGTGTAAAAGCTGTTACGGGTATAGCTGTAAGAAACGTAAATATCTCGAATAAAACGTTCGAAGCGTTCGAAAAAAAAAGGTTGGATTCGGACGGCGGAGGAAGTAGTGATTCGACGTTTAATGTAGCAGTTTTTATGACAGGAACCGACGATATCCTTCGAAAGAAGTTATCTATAAAGTCCTTCGCAATTTCGGAAAACAGGCGATAAGCAACTTTTTTCGTATCGTAAAAGCGTTGTTGCAATTATCCCGTAAAATCGTATATATCCTTCTTAACAGCTGCAAATCGGCAAAAAATTAAACGAAAGTAATTATTTCGTTTAAAGTATTAATAATTAGCTTTATTCCATTTTACGTGATAACTGCTGGATTATTTATTTTAAACGTTTTGCAAATTTTTCCGTTACGAAGTTTTTATCGAAAAAAGGGTTATCGAATATACGCTAATAACTTTTATATCCTTTTTGTAACGAATTAACGATTTTTTTAAATTAGGCTTTAATTAATTTATCGCTTTCGAAATGTTTTAGTTAAAAATATTTGCAAGGTAGATGCTATTTACGCCAGAATTTATAAGGATAATAAAAGTTTTAGCGATTAGCTTAATATTACAGTTCGATATTATTATTTAGTTATTGCTTTCCTTTTAGGAATTTAGTTATCGTAAGCTTTTAAAAAGAGGTAAGAAGCCGTACGAGTTTAAGGTTATATATTTTTAACCCGGAAAGTTTTTTCGAACGATTTAAAATATTGTGTAATTTAGCGTTTTCGTAATAACGGAGATTTATTTCGATGGTACGTTTAATAGTTTCCGCGAACGAAAAGTGCTTTATCTTTTTTTTAAAACCTTTACTTTTCAGCTGTAAATAAAAACCTTTAAGCGGCGAAATAGTAGGAACTTAAAGAAGAAGGGGTATATAGAAGCGTATATACGTTGCTTAACGTTCGTATTTTTTACTTAGCTTATTAGTAAGATAAGTACGTATTTTTTTTGTACCGTTGTTTTTATGGAATAATGTTAATAGCTTGTAAAAAGTAATTAATACGGAAAAAATATACCTTTAAATGCGTAAAATTATTAAATTATATACGGAAAAACGGGTAATTTACTTTGTTACAGAAAATTTTGCAATTATTTTTATTTACCGCAAAATATATGGCTTTTTTTTTTTTTTTTTTTTTTTTTTTTTTTTTTTTTTTTTTTTTTATTTTTT